>PVIA01000656.1:0-220519 GCA_004024845.1 Tonatia bakeri | reverse complement strand
TGTCCTGAAGGTTCCTAAGCCTCTCCTCATTTTTTTAATTCTTATTTCTTCATTCTTTTTGTTTGGTTGTTTCTTTCTTCCTTCTGGTCCATTCCATTGATTTGAGCCCCAGTTTTCTTCCCTTCACTGTTGGTTCCCTGTGCATTTTCCTTCATTTCACTTAGTGTAGCCTTCATTTTTTCATCTAATTTTGACCAAAGTCAACGAATTATATGAGTATCCTAATCACCAGTGCTTTGAACTGTGCATCTGATAGGTTGGCTATCTCTTCATTGCTTAAAAGTATTTGCTCTGAGGCTTTGATCTGTTCTTCTGTTTGGACCATTTTTTTTTTGGGGGGGGGGTCTTGTCGCACCTGTTATGTATGAGGAGCAGAGCCTTAGGTGTTCACCAGGGCGAGTCAGCCCAGTTGCTGGGGTTGTGATACTGTAGGTGGGGGTGGGATCCAAGAGGAAACAATGGCACTTGTTTGGCTCTCTCTTGGGTTTCAGTCCCTTCTGCTGCTTCCCCCAAGAAAACTGGGCCTTTCTGGTGCTGATTCCTGGGTGGGTGGGCTTGTCTATGTTCTAGAACCCTGTGGGTCTCTCCAATGAACTCTCATGTGAGGCTTGGAGTCTCTCTCCAAACCTCAACCCCCACAGGTGTTTTCAATAGGTGGTTTGAGGCTTTATGTTCCCAAGCTGGGGGCCTGGGCTGTGCAGTCTGTCTCACTCCTCAACTTTGCCTGTTTTGTCTGTGGGTGAAAATGGGACTGCTCAGTCAGCCAGCTGCCCTGCACACCTCACTGTGTCTGCCATGCCTGGGGTCCATCAGCTGCTGCCTTGTGCACTGGGGTCCACAAGCCTTTGCTGCAACCCCTCTCCACCAGGCACCTGACTCCGCCCCTCCTACCGGACTGAATGAATGTGTCTAACTCTTTGGTTGTCGGACTTCTGTACAGTTCAATTTTCTCAGTTCTGTTTTTTTTGTTTGTTTGTTTCTAAATTTTTGTTGTCCTTAATTTGGTTGTGCAAGGAGGCACAGTGTGTCTACCTATACCTCCATCTTGACCAGAAATTCATTTGTTGTTTCTTATTTTCTAAGATTTAAATTGTAGTTTAAGTATCGTGTGATCTAGCAAGAAAAATATTCAAGCAACTGCTATGTTTCTTCTTCTGGCTGGTGATACAAAGCAGGAAGGAGAAGAGAGAAGTAGGCAGGAGTAATGCCCTAGAAGAGAAATAGTGAGTGAATTCTAGGTTCCCATTTTATTTCTCCTGGATGCTTTTTCTTTATCATACTTATTCTAATATCCTTTCTTAGCTTCACTACTTTATTTTCCTCTTTCACTTTTCTTCCTTCTCTGCTGTGCTCCCTGTAGTTGTCCCAACTACATTCTATTCTCTATGCTCCCAGTTGAGCTTAGTCAGTCACCTGAATAGGGAGTGACCTGAGCCTCACAGCATAAAAGGACAGGAAGGTCTGGTACATGGATGATGGCACACCCTTGCTTAAATTGTCTTCCCAGGGCTCCCAGGCTTGAAATTTCATTGTCCAAAGGCCAACTGTGCATCCCCCCAGAAAGAGGCCAGACCCACCTTCTCCCCTCCACCTCCTTCAGGAAAGCTTGTTTAATAAAACACAGCACATTGTCGATTAGGCCTTGTAGTAAGCCCCAAATAAAATAAGATTATTTGGAAAGAATTGCCCATCAATATTGTTAGTAGTCCTCCAAGGAGCCTTAGTTACTGGTTAGGTTTTCGCTAATTCAAGTTTTTTTGTTTGTTTGCTTGTTTTACTCTATGGTCTCTCCCTATACAGCTTCTTTCACTCATTTATTCCTTCATTTAATCACTTATTTATTCATCCATTCATTCCACATTTATTTATTAATTGCCTATTTTATACCAAGAACAGTTCTAGACTTTGGAAATATAGCATCACAACACTGACAAAACTCATGCTCCTGTGAGATTTGGATTCTACATTGCAGGGCAGATAATAAACAAACATATAAACTGTAAATTAAAGAAAGCCAGGTTAGTAAGAAAGGGGGAAGTGAGGATGTTATCAACAATGAGATGGCATGTGAGAAAAGACACAAAAGAAAGGAAAGATGAGTTAGGGGGGTGTCCAAAAGAAGACATCCTAGCACAGCAAGCAATACACCAAATGTCTGACATGAGAAAGTGCTTCAAGGGTTCAAACAACAAAGAGAAGCAAATGACATTGCAGCAGAGTGAAAATTAGAGCAGCGCCAGGAAATGAGGTCAGAGAAACAGCCAGGGAGCCATCAAGTAGGGACTTGTCCATGGTTAGGAAAGTGGATTTTGTTTTCAGTGAAATGGATGCTATCGGGGAGTGTTAAACAGAGGTCTCCTGTGATCTTACTTATGTTTTAAAAGAATCATTTGGGCTACATGATAAAGAAAAGACCATTGCAGACCAAGGGTGAAAGCGGGGGACCAACTAAGAGTCCATTTCCACAAGCCATCTGATAGTGGTAATAGAGTCTGCACATGCTGGTTTGCTCACCCTCTTACTACTAACCAAAAACAGAACTTCAAGTAGGGTTTCAAATTCTTCAAAAAGATACACAAAAGTGATATTAACTATTGTCTATTTTAGCAAAGACTTCTTTGAGAGGCCTAACAAGGGAGACTATTTATAGTTATGCACTGCTTAACAATGGGATGCATTTCGATAAATGCATTATTAGGTGATTTCATCATTGTAAGCATCGCAGAGTGCATTTATACAAACCTAGATGGTATAGCCTACTACTCACCTAAGATATAAGGTATAGCTGTTGCTCTTAGGCTACAAACCTGTATAATGTGTTACTGTACAAAACAATAGGAAATTAAATTAAGCACAGAGAAAACACAAGTTGTATGAGGCTGCTGCCAGTGTAATGTGACTTCTGTTTTATAGCAAAACTTACTGTTTTACTTTTTTATAAGCAGAAAGAGCACACTCTAAAATATGAGAAAAGTGTAGTATAGTAAATACATAAGCCAGTGACATGCTCACTTGTCATCATTATACAGTAGTATGTACTGTACACAATTGTAGGTGCTGTATTTTACATGACTGGCAATGAAGTAAGCATGTTTACACCAGCATCACCGCAGACACGCGACTAACACATTTGTGCTATGATGTTACAATGGCTAGTGTGACTAGGAGACCAAAGTTTTTCAGGTCCATTATGATCTATGGAACCACCTCATACATGTGGTGCATGGTTGACCTAAAGGTCGTTATGCAGCACACCTGTATATTGCAAACACCATGGTGCATCATTTGACCCTTATGCTCCCCTCTGCTCCTCTTTGGTAGACAGCTCTCTTCCTCTGCCCAGACTCCTGCTTCCTATTTACTTAAAAAATTTTTCCTCCCAGCTATACAAAGGTGTTTGTCTCTGCCCCAGTTTCTGCTCCCCAAAAGCATATAATCATGTCCCCCATAGTGTCCAGGTATAAAGCACCCTTTGACTAATAAGATTCACTCTCCCTTTAAGGTAATGTAGAAATCCATCCATTGTTACCAGAATATGCTTTTGCAGTCTTATTCCCTTTCTCCAAACAGTTCATCCAAAGTATTTTTTTTTTGGTCTCTCCAAAAATATTCTGCTGGTCCAACTCTTCTATACCTAATCACAACTACACCTGTCATATATTTCTTTCAGTTTCATATTAATTTTGTTTGTTCATGGTAACATCCTCTAGCATATACAAACTTCTTACAGGCCTTCTTCCTTGTCCCTACACCTTTAACAATAGCACGATGTCTGTCACTTAGCAAACATTGCTGGATTAGAACCAAATGGACTAAAATCATAACCTTACTATCTTTTGATGAACCACACTATATAGATTTGGGGCTGATGGATTGATGCTTTCTCTAAGTTTTATAAACTACATGCAAACCAAGAACCCGGGATTTCAAAGTGGAGAGGCAGAAGTTTAATTATCAGTAGTTCTTGCCTGAGACAGTAATAAAATCTTTACCTTGCTTTTTCTCTTCTTTCTTCCCTTCATTCCTGGGTGGTTTGCACAGGTTTCTGAGCCTTCCTCTTGCCTTGCCAATTAAATCATTTGCACTATTATCAGGGAAGGGAAGGAATCTTAGTGTTCTATGGAGAATGGAAACTTCTTGGTGGGGGGTGATCTAGTCTTTCCATGTTCTATTCAGCACTTGGTACATGTTGCTCTTGGTATCACTCCAGGATATACACTTTGCCTAGCAATTTGGCTAATCACACTGAGCAGAATATGGATGAATTACCTAATTCAGTAGGTCCTTCTGACCTATAGCATCTGGTTAGACAGCTTTGTACCAATAACTACTGCCAACTGGCTGCCATGTGTTCTACTTTGCCCACCTCCTTGCCAACATCTCCTTGAATGGAGAGTTGGGAATGGAGGAAAGCCACAAGGCAGCATAAAAAGCCAAAGAGCAGAACCAACACACAGGCCCATCTGTGAGATGGAGTTTTAACAAAGCAAACTGCAAAGTGTAGCAGATCTCTACCTTCTAGCCTGATCTATCTATAATGCCAACCATTAAAATCTAGTTTGTCAATATTACTATGTATGTTTTTATATTAATTAAAAAATAAGGTACTTCAATAAAGCATCATATTCTATGGCAGGTAGATTATGAGCTACATGAGGGTCAAAGGCTGGGTCCAATTAACTTAGTGTTCTCCAGAACAATCTTGCACACTTCCTGTCTCTTGGCAGGTGCTGACTTAACTTTTCTCAGTGAATGAATAAATCATCCCCTTTATGCTTTCTCCAGGCTGGCTTTATCTTCCTAATTGTGGAGAAATTATGATTCATTGTGTTCTTTAAGATAACCAGGGAATAAAACCTCACAATATTCTTTAGTCTTAACGTCAGGTGTTGAGTAATTGTTTCTGCTGCAAGTCTGTATGACTCTCCTCTAGCTCTCAGCAGCTACTATATGTTTGAAGATTGTCTTATGGCTTCCCTAACCCCATTCCTTTTTTCTTAAACCACATTTTTTAAAAAGGAATACTTCTAATTCCATAAGAAAAAGAAATTCCTAATTAGATGCATGGATCCTGAAACAAAGGCTTAATGAGGAAGCACTTGTTACCACCCCCAGGATGTTGACAAGATCCCTCCTCAGCTGTGAATCTCCCACCAAGAGCTGGCAGGGTTCCTACCACCCAGAAGTGATAGACAAATCCACTTTAGATGCCTTGCCCCAAGGGGTACTACAGACTGAGGAGATAAAGGCAGGCCCACCTTCAGAGCAATGAGATAGTCTGCTAAACTGGGGGTTCCAGGTGGAAGGGGGGACCTCCCTGTCACTGTATTTCCTAATTTCATCCTTTCTGGAGATGCAGAGAAGAAAGGTGAAGTCTCAATTAGTCACCTTAAAGGCTCACTATATATCTGCTGACCTTATCTCCATGGTAATTACACAGAAACAGCTTGAAGGACAACTATCCCTGTCTCTTTTACCAGAGTAAAGGAGAAAAGAGACCAGTATGGAGGAAATGGAATTTCTAATAGAAGACATATTGAGTTGGGCTTCATTTTTCATTGACAAGCTCAGCATTCCTAAGTTCAGCTCTTATGAGAGATAAAAAGGAAATTATTTCCCCATGATTTACGACAGAGTACATGCACCAAGATGAACAAAGATTCCAGCCTTTGCTTTAGAGGTCATCTCTTTTAAATTCAGAATCACACAGTCCTATGTAGCAACCTGGTTCTCGGCTGAATAAAGAGTTCTTGCTACACGGAGAGCAAACACAGCCTGTGGCCTCCTAGAGATAACTGAATTAATTCCATTCTCATGAATCACACTTGGGACAATCCCCGTTCCCGTCCCCGAGCCCCTCAGAAACATGCCACTAGGCACTGGATGCCTTTCACTCCTTTGAACTTCTAACCACAGACTGACTTCATTGAAGATGGGGTTTTCCCTTTTAACTTACAAGGTAACTAACAAGACCCCATTCATCATGACCTAATGGGGAGATGTATGCACAGAGCATGATGATAAGCAGATGGAGCTGAGTGGAGTCCTACTTCACGGTGAGTTTGACGGGAGCAGGCATGTGAAATACTCAACTACTCACCAATGCCTAGGATCCGGCAATGCCATGTCATTAGCCCTCAACCAGAACTCTTCAAACTACAGTAATTGTAAAGAGGAGTCAAGTCTGACTGATGTGGTTCAGTTGGTTGGGGCATTTGGTTCTGTAAACCAAAAGGTTGAGGGTTTGACTCCCAGTTGGGCACATGCCTAGGCTGCAGGTCTGGTCCCTAGTCAGGATTACAGATGCAACGAGAGGCAACAGATGGATGTTTCTCTCCCTCTCACTCTCCCTCCCTTTCTTTCTCTCTATAATCAATGAGCATGTCCTCAGGTGAGGATAAAAAAAATTTACAGCAGAGTCTAAATCTCATGAACCCAGGATATCTAAAGAAAGATCAAATGGATAAATAAGGGGGGGAGTTAAAAGGGTTATAAAAAAGATGTAGAAAATTTATTTCATCCATTAATGCAGTTTTCACTGTCTATTGCTCTGAAAAGATTTTCAAAAGAACACAAAAACTGCTAGAATTTTCTCATACAATGAAGAGCACAAATATACATGCCAACACATACACACATAATGTATTTAAATCATTTCAATTGGAATATATTTGAAAAACATTTCCTCACTAACTATTCAAGCCCCAGTGAAAAGGCCTCAGGACTCAAACATAATAATAAATCATCCATTCAAAGGTTTGCATCAGATAACTAGAGCAAAAATGAAAACCAGCAACCCACAGCAGCATCGCTCATTGCACTTCTCTGTTTGGGTAAATCGGTTGTAAGACTTGCATCTTCTCTCCAAAGTTGGTAAAATAGGTATGCTGAGTGAGTTAAATTTGTTAAAACTACAGCAAACTTAGCTGCCTCCCTATCATTTCAGAACTTTCAACAGTATTTGAGGCTGTGCTTTCAGAATAATAACAATTATAAAAAATTACTTTGGTGACTCAGGGACACATGCTTTTCTATCCAGCATGTATGGAGAAGGAGCCTTTACAGGCAAAGTCCACGCAGTGGTCGATATGTCACCTCAGAGCCTAACACAGTGCCTCATAGCAGTGGCCAGTAACAAATACAGAAATGAAAGGACGGTTTTGAAAGAATGCCCAGACTAAGTGAGAAGATACTTAAACTAGACAACTTTTAAAAACAGAACATAACTACTAACTCCTGGGACACATTTCAAATGATCTAGTCCTTCAACAGGTACTGGAGTGCTCAGAGAAAGGCTTCATAGAAAAGGCCTATCAAAGGGTAGGTGGCCTCTAAACATCACTCACTGAATTATTCACACACATATTCATTCAGTAAACATTTATTATTGACCCTACTATTCCAAGTCATTGTGATAGGAGAGGTAGCCATGTGAAAGATCCACTCTCTGCCTTCCTGGAATTAGGGAAATAAAACACATTCTTCCTTTCCCTTCCACTGTTTTTTTTGTTGCACGCGCGCGTGTGTGTGTATGTTTGTTTGTTTTTGTTTTTGTTTTTTTGCTTGATAGCCACCAGAATTCACTGGAGGAAAAGCAATGACTGAATCTGCTATGGATATTTGTTCACATGACCTTAGGACAGGGTTTCTCAACCTCAGCACCAATATTTTGGACCAGATAATTCTTTGTTGTTGAGGGATGTTCTGCTCATTGTACAATGTTTAGCAGGATCCTTGGTTTTGACCCACTAGATGCCAATCACACTTTTTCCCCAGCCATGACAATAAAAAATGTCTCCCAGGGAACAGAAGCATCCCTAACTGAGAACCACTGACTTCGAAGAGGAACAAAAGAAGATGATGATGCAGATAATTGAGTAGGGGAAGAATTAAGAGAAATTTAGAAAATGAACAGTTTTTTTAAAAATGGGTGGTATAGAATTTCAGTTGCCTAATAACTTTCAACCCCATATTTAGACATTTGCTTCCTGCTAGGATATAAAAAACAGCAAGAGATCATTGCTTCTAACTATATAGCAAAACAAATCCAGACATGCTACATAATTATAGTTTTAAAAAACTCATCAGACACTATGGAACAGGACAACCTAAATAAAATAAATTTTGTGAAAGCAAGCTGATGATTTCTTTCAGCCCTGGCTGAGAAGGGGGAAGGAGGGGCTCACTGTGAGTGAGATGAGAAGTCAGATGAACTTCTGATGGACCTTTGATGCCTGCTGGTCAGCTAGGAGGAGCCCTACTCACAAACTGAGTCTGCACCCATTCTCCATTTTTTTTCCTGCGGGCCTTCATTGAGGACACAGGGATTGTACACAGAAGGCTCGGGACAGAGCAGATGTCCTGAAATAAATTCTTTCAAGGCACAGCAGGCTTTCACTAAGGGCAACCAGTAACTGCCTGTCTAGAGACAGGACAAAAAGGAAAAGAAAGACTTCACAGAGTACAAAAAACTAGAGTGACCAGAGAGGAAAACCTGATATGAAAATCTAGCAGGCAGACTATAAAGCAGAGAGAGATACCCCAAGATTCAGAAAGCTGAGTTTTGAAGCATAAAGAGATCTCTGGAGTCTCACTGCTATTCATATTCCAAGCCCAGATGAACTAAAAGTCCTGATCCTGTCTTATAAGATGTGAGCCAATGGTGGATGGAATCTAACAAAGTATGCCAGCTGCCTAAACCTGGAAGGAGAGCAGAAGAATTAAGAAACTGTCCCACCCTTCAGGAGTTATACCAAGCATCAGGGAGTGGCACTCTGCCCCTGGGAAAGAATGGGGAATTCTGAAGAATGCAGGAGAATGCCGTGAGAAGACAAAAGAGAACTGAAGGAAATCTCCCCACCCCCCAGAACTTACATGGTAGTAGGCAGCAGCAGTTGATGACCAGGTTGGGCACCAGAGCCCTGAGAGAGCAAATAGGTACATGGTTCTGCCTAAGGCTGAGGCAGAGTAGGAAAACCAAGAGAACTGGCCTCTGGACTATATCAAAGTATGAGCCACCATAATCTACTTGAGGGGAAGGGTGGGGTTTTCAAGACAACCACAGCTGCTTAAGACCTGTATGAGAGGATCAGAATGGCCCAGAGAAGCCCTTCTACTCTCCTGGCTTCATACCAAGTGTCAAAAGTGTCAGTCTGACACTGAGGGAGGGCAGACAGGCTGAAAGAGCCCCCTTCCAGGCAGCAGGGGCACAATGCTGCCTGAAGTCTGAGGATAGAACAGGAGACCTGAGGGACACCTTCTGGCCTCTCCATACTAATACTAAATAGGAAGCTGCAGAAGTGGACCGCTGGATAAACTGGAAACTTGTGGTTCACTGACGTCCCTGAGGCAACAACAGAGCTCAGCCCACATCACATACAAAGATTACTGATTAAACCTCCATACTAAAATTTTGACAGAAGATGAGGCATGTCCTTTTCTGGGTGTAAATAAAATTTTTTTCAGTCCTTGTTGTTCTTTGTAATATACACTGTCTGGCATTGAATCTAAAATTAATAAATGCATGAAAAAGCAAAAAAAAAAAACCTAATAAGCAAAACAAAATTAATGAGCAAAACAAAACAGCAACAACAATAGTCACTATAATCAGACCTTAAAATAGCCTAACTCTTGGTATTTTCAGAAAGGTGCTATAACAAATAAGTCATGACCAACTGGGGTTTATCCATAAAAGCAAGATTAGGTAACATGTGAAAGTTAAATCAATGTTATTTGCTATATTAGGAGAATAAAGAAGAAAAAATTATCTCAATAGAAACAGAAAATACACTTGGTGAAATTTAACACCAATGTGTGATAAAAGTATCAGCAAACTAGAAATAGAATAGAACTTTCCCAATCTAATTACAAGCTGATCGTCAAACTAATAATAATGAATGTATTTCCTTCTTTGAGAGTAAGGCTAGAATGTCCACTTTTAACACTTCTATTCAGCAATATACCGGTAGATGTAGCAATTCTATAAGGTAAGTAAATTAATAAAAAGCATGAAGGTTTTAAAGAAAGAAATCAAACCATTGTTATTCAAAAAACAATTGTGTACATAAAAAATGCTATGGCATCCTCACAAATTTTATTAGAACTAAAAAGTGGATTTAGCAAAGCTTCAGGATACTAAATCAGTATACATTATACATTACACACTGGCAAGAAAAAATTAACATATAAAAACTTTAAAATGTCACTTATAATAGCATCACCAAAATATTAAATGACTAGGTATTAGTTAGTATAAAGAAATATGTGCAAGATCTCTGTATTTAAAACTATAAACATTACAAGAAGCTAAAACTATAGAAATTAAATAAATAAATAAACATCACTTTAAAAATAGGAAGACTCAATATGGAGTCTATATTTCCTAAATTGATGATAAATTCAACCCAATTTAAATAAAAAATCTAGGTGACTTTTTTTTAAGTGACAAGTTGATTCTAAAATAAATACAGATATCCCAAAGATTAGGAATAACCAAACAATCTTGATAAAGAAAAGAACTGACGGACTTACAGTCACCAATTTTAAGACTTACTCTAAAACTACAGAAATTAAGATCATAATCTATGCAACTGAAGAGAGTCCAGAAATAGACCGATGGAACAGAAGAGTACCAAGAATCAGGCAGGCACACACATACACACCAACTGATTTTCAACAAAAGCACCAAGTCATTCTAATGGGAACATAAGAGTCTTTGAACAAATACTGCTTGAAAACCTAGGTATTTGGGGAAGAAATTATATTGACCCTCTATTTCATACTATCCATGAAAATTAATTTGATATGGATCATAGACCTAAACATAAAAACTGAAAATGTGAAGCTTCTAGGAGAAAACTTAGGAAAATATCACAACCTTTGGAAAGGCAAAAGTTTATTAAACAAGACATGAAAAGCCCTAATCATAAAAGAAAATACTGCCCTGGCTGGTATGGTTCAGTGGATTGAGCACTGGCCTGAGAACCAAAAGGTCACGGGTTTGATTCCCAGTCAGGGCACATGCCTGAGTTGTGGGCCAGGTCCCCAGTAAGGGTATGTGAGTGGCAAGCACACATTGACATTTCTCGCCCATTTTCCCTCTCTTCTCTTCTGTCTAAAAATAAATAAATAAATAAATCTTTTTAAAAAAGCCAACTATATTTTTTAAAAAAGAAAAGATATTGCTAAGTCAGATGTCATGAAAATTAATAATTTCTGTTCATCAAAAATCAGCATTGAGCCCTGGCAGGCATAGCTCAGTGGATTGAGCGCGGTCTGCGAACCAAAGCATCGCAGGTTCCATTCCCAGTCAGGGCACATGCCTGGGTTGCAGGCCACGGCCCCCAGCAACTGCACATTGATATTTCTCTCTCTCTCTCTCTCTCTCTCTCTTTCTCCCTCCTGTTCCTCTCTAATAATAAATAAATAAAATCTTTAAAAAATCAGCATTGAAAATGAATTATCAAACCACAGACTGGAAAATATACATGTAGTATACATATTTGATAAAGAACTCATATCTAGAATATATAGAAAACTCTTAACAATCAACAACAAAAAGATAAGCAACCCAATTTATAAAATTAGTCAAAAGATTTGAACACACATGTCACAAAGGAAGAACAAATAGACCCTGGGCTCACAAAAAGGGGGCCAGCATCATAGGACATCAGAGGAATGCCAACTGATGCCCCAGTAAGAGGTTCGTCACACAAACCAAGATAGCTGAAGTTAAAAAAGTGAAAACACCAAACATTGGCATAAGTAAAATTAAAATACTCACAATACCATATATGAAGCGATTGAAATTCCCACACATTGCTAGTAGAAATATAAAGTGGTACAACCATTTTGGAAAAATTTTGGAAGTTTCTTATTAGGTTAACCAGATGTGTACTTACAGCCTTGCAATTCTACTTACACAAGAGAAATGGGGAAAAAGGTGCACAAAGGGATTTTTATGAGAAGGTTCATAGCAACCTTAACAATAGCTCCAAACTAGAAACAATCCAAGTATATGCATACATGAGAATTGGTAACACATTAAAATATATTTATACAATAAAGTACTACTCCAAAATAATATGGAGTGAACAGCTGATATGAACAATAACATAGACAAATCTCAGAAATAGTCTGTTGAGAAAAACTAGCTAGACCTAAAAGAATGCATTATTGCGTGACTCCATTTTCTATAGGCAAAGCTAATTTATGGCAAGAGAAATCAGAACAATGATTTCCTTTAAGTCTCATTAGGAGTAGGGTGGGGTGAGAAAGTGTGTGTGTGTGTGAAGAAACTGACTGGAAAATTACATGATGATCAATTTTTCTAGGTGATGGAGATGTTCTACATCTTCATTTAGATGGGGTAATTGTCAAGTCTCACTATAAACTGAATAATTAAAGTCTAAGCATTTTATTGCATATGACTATACCTCATAAATTTTTTTATATAAGAAAAACTTAACATTGATAAAACTGCTTGAAAACCCAAAGGTAAAATCTCTGAACACATTTATTGGAGGAAAACATTCTAAGACCAATTGGCTGCCAGCACCATTGTAACTTGACAAAAAACTGACTCTTTGTATCTACTTCCTATCGCGATTATGCACAAGCCTTTTTGGAGTTGCAATTATGTCCAGCTTAGTACAGATGCTGAGTTCTTTTGGCCCTGGGTCAGAGTCATGGAACTGACCAAATGGAAAGACTAGTGAAATTACCCAAAAGAAAGCAAATGCTCAAGTCAGACTTAAGTCATGTGTCAACCAACACACATGTACCACCAACCGATGCTCATCATCATTTGTTTCAGGTCACAGGTGGAGAGACACATGCTGATAGGGAGCCTACTTCCGTCAATGAGTTCTAAGAGTCAAATTCTCCAAGCTGCTCAAGGCACTCAGCCACAACAAAGGACTGCTTACACCCAGGCTAGGCTATCCTGGTGCTCTTTCTTTTCCTGGATATATTTGTTAATGGACATGCACAAGCAAAAAGAGCTTAGAGTGAAAGCCAAGCATTAGTAAGAAATTAGAGTTGACACATCAGTGTGGAGTGGGTGGGAAAGGACAGAGTGGGGACAGTATCTCCCATGTCAAGCATATTTCCCAATAGTTACAATGGTTTGTATTCTCTGATGTGTCCTTTCCCATGGAGGAAGTTCTTTGTGAGAGAGGGGGAGGTAAGCTAGCTCGTGGGAAAAAATGTCTCTCAGTCAGTGAGCAGTAAATTGGCTCATGCCCAAGTAATGTCCTCAAGGTGTGCCATGAGAGATGAAATCACTTGGCTCATTTTACCATCTTCAGGATAGCGTCAAGACTTGACAAAGCCAGGCAACACAAATGAGTAAACTGATCTGAGGCAGGGCAATGGCTTTGAGGAGCCTTTTGTATGCAGCAATGATGGGGACATCATTCAAGAAAAAATGCTAAGGGGACCTTTACTCCAAAGAGGAAAAGTGGGTTGTGGAACAATAATGAACTGAATTCAATCAAGTGAGAATGCACATCTGATGCCCAGGCCAGACCAAGACATAATATGCTCCTCAGGCATGCTACAACTCTGACATGCCTTCAAACTTTTATTCTGTACATATTTGCTCAGCATTTATTTATTGAAGAAAGGAAAAAGCTGCTTTTCAAGAGGGGGAGGTACACTTTCTTGAAATATAGCACACCATATGGAAAAGAGCATATATAATGTAGAACTGGAAGAATTCCCACAGAGTGAACACACCCATGTTTTCAGCACCCAGACTAACAAATAAATGGAACATCAGGAGTCCTTCAGGCTCTGCCAGTGACGACCACTTTGCAAAGGGAGTGACTCTTTTGACTCCCAACATTAAAACTGCTTTTTTATTCACAAAGTTAGAATGCTCTTTATGTTTACATATTACTAAATTTGTCATTTAAACTCTTTTGGAATTATCTTTGATTTCATGACTTCTTTTGTTACTCATGTCCAGAAAGCAATTTTTTACTCACACTTTAAATGGAGCTTAGTCACATACACATAATTACAGGGCATCGGTCCCTGGAAAGAGTACCTCATCATGCTTCATTTGATTTCAGAATGTCAGCTGCCTGTTACTGCTGACTTTGGGTGATTGTCAGGTGGCTGGACACAGAGATGGGAGCAATCTGTCATTGCCCTAGTAAAATAACTAGTGAACAAAAATAGTAGAGATTGGTCAATGCAAGGAAGGTTTTTATTTCTACTCAAGGGAACTATCTCCTTGGCAGACTTCTATTTTGCCAGTAATAAAAGGAGTTGCATGTGGAAATCTCAGTTAACAAGCATAATTTTTCTGATTTATTACAGTATGTGTTCACACCATTTTTAAGAGACTGATATTCCAGAGAGATGGCCAGTCTTTTATCAGATACATGTATTACAAATATTTTTTCCAGTCTGTTAGCTTGACAGACCTTACTGTTTTCTAGCCTGAACCTTTGTTAGACTCTCGGTTCAAGTGTGTGTGTGTGTTTGAAGCCAAGATGGGAGAGATTCCAATCATTCTCCTTGAAATACAGGGTTAGGGTTGTCATTTCACTTATCAGTCATTCAAAGCGTGCCTTCTCTAGATGTGGAGGGAATGAAGATAAATAAGACCCAGTCCCTCTGCTACAAGAGCTCACTGTCAAGTGGGGAATTTGATGTGTAAACAAACACCAGCGGAGAAACGAAAAAGCTCTTTCGCCTTAAGGAGTGCAAGAAGACCCCATATGAGAGAAAATGTTTGAAAGGGGTCTTGAAAAATAAATAGAATTTCACCAGCAGAATTATGAAGGGGGAGCATTTGCTCTGAGGAAGCAGCATATGAACACCCAGGGTGCAGAGAAAGTTCACAGCAGGGTGAAAAACAGCTAATGTAATTTTTAAAAATTATAATCTAAAGAACACCTACATGGGAACCACTTGGATGCTTGCTAAAACAAAGTTTTATGCATCCCACCATGTACTATATCATAGTTTCTGGGATTTGGGGCCTGGGAATCTTCATTTTTGGTACATTTTACAGGTAATTCTATTGTACACAAAAGCTGAGAAATAATATCTAAAATATAATGTATAAGTGAAGGGTGGAGATTAACACAGGACAAGTTAGTTGGAGGTACACAGTGAAGGGTTTATGTGATGTCTTGAGGGCTTGCCTCTAGAGTTTTCTATAAAATGTTAATCCTCATAATCATATTATGTGACAAGTATTATTATCTCCATGTTATATATGAGTAGATGGAGGCTCAGGAAGGTAAAATAGCTTTCCAAAGGTCACATAAGTGGTGGACTCATGATCTGAATCTGGGTTTATCTGAACCGAGTGACTCTGCTCTTAGCCACGTAACTGCCTCTGGACCACTTCCCTGTATACACTCGTGCTGGGCTGGCTCCACTTTCTTCCCACATTCTCCTTGTAAACAAGAACTCTCTCAGTTGGGTGCAATGACTTGGATAGACTTGGGCCTCCCCTTTGGAAATCCACTCCTGCCCGGAAACAAGGCCGGCCAGAGACCCCTGTGCTCCTGATTGGTGATTAGGGGGCTCAAAGGCAAGTCCAATTCTTGTGCTACAGACCTTTGTCCATTGGTAGTACAGTGAAGATTTAATTCTTCAAATTTTATTTTTACAAATTAGATGTAATATTCATTCTTCTTGAAAATAGGGGTAATTGTTATTTTATGATTACTCTGTCTAAACTTTTTTGAACTGACTTTATTATCTTTGTTTTGCATGCCACATAAACAACCATATTTCCTTGTCAGTTGCATTATTCTTATAGTGAACTATCATCAGATCTTCAACTATTGAAAGTTGTCAGTAATAAATTAACCACAGCCACCTTAAGTCTTTGGCCATTAACAGATAGTTTTGTTCTAGTATTACTCTGATGTTTCCTGAGAACTCTTGCTACAGGCCAGTGTTTCATTTTCAACATAGGAGTACCATCTCAGAAACCCATAAAAAAAGACTATGCTAAGTACTTTTGGGTGCAGAGTTCTGGTGGCATCACATAACTTAGAGATCTTACCAGCAGACTGAGTGAGGATTTCTAGAACTCTAGTTGAGAAACAGATGGGTTCATGATACTGCCAACTCCAGATTAAGTGGAACAACATTTAATTACATAAGGCTGAATGAACTGGTGAGGAATGACTGTGTTTTTCTGCTTGGAATATGGTTGTCCTAATATTCAATTTTCTGAATATATAGCAAAGTCCTTCCTTTTTCCTCTTACAAGATCTAGATGGATAATTCAGTAGACTCTGCTTTTATAAACTGAAATGAAACATTTGTAAATAATGTCTTATTTTCCTTGTCTGATTCCTCCAAAATTCAGAAACTCTTGCTGAATATTTTTATTTCATAGCAACATTTTTGCATAGATTCAGTGAGAATCTGTCCTCATTACCAGGACATAATTGAAAATATGGGCCATGTAACCAACGCTTTCCCTGGAATGTCATATTTGAGGATTATGATTTAAATATGTCCAGAAATTTTTAAGGAATAAAATGTAGCTTTATAGAGCCAATGGTTACAAGGCCCTCATGGACAAATAGGCCCAATACCTGGCTTACAGATTCCCAGCCTTGCCAGTGAATAAGGTAACTTCTTGATAGGTCCATGAATCTCAGAATATTTGGGGAACCTCAAGAAGAAAGGAATGCTCCCAAATTTATAGCTACTACAGTGAAATATGATAGTGAGCTTTCAGGTTGACTCCCTAGCCTCAAGAAACGTTTTAAAACATTCAACCTAAAATTCCTTATGAAAATTTCCAGAAAGCAAATTTAAAATGGCCTATATGATAAATTACCATTCTCATGATACCTCTCTAAATAACTATGTCAAATTTAATTATAACAGTCTTATTTTAGGGTCAAGAACAATATTTCTTCAAGACTATTTTTGATCAAATGCAGGGTGAATGTAAAGAGACATTATGTGTTTGAATGAACATCTACCTACGTGTCATCAAACACATCCTTCCAGGTTGTCAAATTCTAGCCCTATTCATTGCCTTTGAGCCACTTTAGGTATCTTTTTACATTGTGGATAGCTGATGAATATGCAAACTCTATCTCATCTGGGGATTATTTAACTGACTTGCTCCCCAGCTGTGGAAAAATCAGTTTGGATACTTATCTATAAATTGGACTGGCTCTTTCCCAAACTGTCAATCCCTATCCAATTTTTAACCTTTCCTGGTTCTTTAATGAAACCTTTCATATTAACATATTTCATATTTTCATTTAGGCATTCTTTTCTAAGGGATCTGATCTCCAGGACCCTAAAACCACTGATGTTTACCATCATTTCTATTTAACTGGTTTTGCAGAAGATAGATTCTTTTGGAAACTATTTCTGAAACCCTGATTCACCACATTCAGAACAGTTACAATCACTGCTGAGTTGTTCAGTGATGAATGATATTCATCTTGAACAAAAAGGTGGGACAGACAATGTTGAACTTGATCTGAGCCCTGTGTTCCCCAAAAGCGAGAGGGTCAAGAAGTTCCCTTCCCCCTTTTGTGTTCTAAGAAATGGCTAACCCCAAAAGACCACTGTGCTCTCACATAATCCCCTTCATTCTTTCTCAAAAACTCAGAAAAGACCATGTCCATTTTTCTTCATGACTCCCACAAGACTCAGACGACTTCTTGTCTCCTTGCCTCTGTAAAACCCAGACCCCCTTCCTTTGCTTGAAATATTCTTCAGTAATGAACATCTTCTTTATTGTAATATCCTGAGTAAAAATCATCTCCATAATTGTCCTGTGTATTTCGTCGTTCACCAAACTGAGTGATACTGCCTATGGCTGTTGAGCAGAGCAAAATAAACCAGGTATGGGAGAACAAACCAGTGAGCAATGTTTATAGCAGAGTGATTAGCATCTTAGCAAGTTCCTGAAGAAGATGTTTAAGTTGACAGGTCATTGAGCAATTTCTACATGTATCTCAAGTGAGAATTCTTGACCTGTTGAAAGTATTTTTGTAACCATGTAGCAAATAGGAAATGGGCAGAGCATTTGAACTATAAAATAATTTTACACTTGGTTAAGTAAAGAAATTTATAATGGAATTATTCCATTTTATTAAATACAAGCTTAGTGAATTTTACTAAATTTTGTCAAAATCTGTTAGAATTATTTTTCTTTCATTTTAAAGGCATATGCCAAAATTTCAATCCAATCAAGGACACTCGAAAATAAGAGTTCTGTTCCATTTGCTGCTGTTGCATTTCTTTAAGATTTTCAATATCATTAAGTGCTCTCCTGGGCTTTCAGCAGGATAATTTACCTGCAGGGCCAGTGCTTTCGTCTCTGCTCTAGGGAAACTTAAGGAGAAAGGTTCAGGGGTCTTAAGTTTCAGTATTGCTATTTGTCTGATGGAGGAGTCTGAACATCTCACTACTCATTCAGTATGTCTGTTCCTTTGGCTGTCAAATGAGTATAAAGATATGGCCCCAACATTCCAAAAAGATTGTTGGAGGAGAGGGTCAAATAGGAGAAGGGCTGTGAAAAGGTGATGGGAAATCTAGTTCTCTACAAAGATAAAGGGTCACTGTTAAATTATAAAGTTATGAGAACAGCAGCATTTACTTGCTACAGATATAGCCGGAGCC
The DNA here is from genome assembly GCA_004024845.1 of Tonatia bakeri. Classification (NCBI taxonomy): domain Eukaryota; kingdom Metazoa; phylum Chordata; class Mammalia; order Chiroptera; family Phyllostomidae; genus Tonatia; species Tonatia bakeri. Next base: position 201,889 of record PVIA01000656.1, on the reverse strand, counting down.
CCACACCTACAACCCCAGAAACTGTGAGTGAAAAGGTGAGAGAAAGCCATGGCAGAAAGAACTCCATTGAGAACCTGGGCTTGAAAATAGTGTTTTACATAATAACAACTTGGGTTGAAAATAAGCATTTTCAAGACTTTAAACAATTAAAAACCAGTGCCTTGCACTATACAGTCAGCAAACTGACCGAGAAAATTCCCCTTCACTTGTATTATTTAAAGATTATTTGGTAATTAAACCCTAAAACATAATAGTAATTAAAAGTTTCTAGCTATATTCTATTTCATCCTATAGAAATTCATTTCATGATGCCATGAGGTTTGAAAATCTCCTTACATCCCTTTTCACTTCCCCTACATTTCTTCCCTTTCGTTCTGTGAGAATGCATCTGGCAACCATAATCTGGGAGGCTGGAAGTCAAAGCTTTTAGGAAGACTGAGTTTGCCTTTACCATATTTGCTTGAACGTCTGTCTCCACTGACTTGCTGGTGCCTCTGGGTGAAATATCTGTGTTCAAGAATTGAAGTTCCAAAGATGCTACAGCCTGCTGTGTGATCTTAGGTGTGCCACTTCCCTCTTTGGGCCTTTGCTTTTTTATCTGGAAAGACAAAATGTTGCTCTTTGTTAATGTTACCATGGGTCTTCCTAAGGGAGCTCTAGCTTAGTGTATATAATACTGAATGCTGAGAACTCTGCTTGGTACATAATACCCTGAGTATTTTGGGAAGCTCAGGCAGGATTAAAGCCAATGGTTTCCATCACAAGAGAAGACATTCCCTGGGGCAGAAAAATGAAGCATCCATTAGTGAGCCCCTCTCCTTCCACCAAAGGTCACCACTCCCTACCCAGGATTCTCTAGTTCTTGGAGTCCTGAGATCAAAGCTCTGCCTGGCTATTAATGTGAAGAGAGAAATCTGTCCTAAATGGACTTTCAAAAACCAGAGTTAACTGAAAAAATTGCAGGAAGTACGATAGGCTGCCCCATCAGTTCACCATTCAAGCTGGCAGGGGCCTTGAAAAATATTGAATCTTACTTCTACATACTTAAAAATATTTATTTTCTATGAATCTTCCAATTTATTTTACTACTGACCCTCATCTCATGCCCTAGGAAAGTGGCTTCATGCTGTTTACTTTTCTTGCTGCTTACTCAAGCAGGAAGCATGGGGGAAGAGGATTTAAAAGTTCAAATAATTTGTTTTTGAAAAAGGAATAGAGAAAGAAAATTTTATCATCTTTGCTTGCTGAGTTGTTCTTTACTCAGTGGTTTCTTCCCACCCCAGTTTCCTGGGAGTTAAATGTATCAGACCCACATCCTCCAAGCTTAGACCTTAACTCTTCTGTGCCAATGCTTCTTTCAATCTCAGCCTTTCTTGAAGCTGTTAGAGAAATCCCCATACCCCATGCCCCACCCCCTTTAACAGATAATGAAACTGAAAATGCAGGGGATTGACGGTTGCAGTTGCTGAAGGCAAAATTCAGGCCAAGTTCCTGTTAGTATGCACAAATTTTCAGTTTCCTTGAGAACCACACACTGACACACAGTTTGCTAGATAAAGTAAGTTTATAAGCAATTCCCCCAAAGACAATCAACTGTTGTGAAAGAAAGAAAGAAAGAAAGAAAGAAAGAAAGAAAGAAAGAAAGAAAGAAAGAAAGAAAGAAAGAAAGAAAGAAAAAGAAAAGAAAAGAAAGAAAGATGAAACACAATGCCAATAAAGATGGACATTGCCTGGGACACTGACGAAGCACACCTGAAGGCTGTTATTTAACATCCATCAGATGCGTCCCTGTTCGGACAACAGTGATGACTATGAGCTAATATTTGCTGAATGCCAGACATTCTTTCAGACACTGCTAGAGAAGGTAATGAAGATTCTCATAAACTGATCAAGGTCTCCTGTTGGTAACAACTGTCTGCAGTATTACTCCCTGCAATAGTTTGGCAAGGCCAGCCAGGGTAGAGTGGGGAGGACAGGGTGCTGGACTACAGGAGGCCTGGGGTCACCATTTGGTAGCTCTACCTCCACGGACTTCTGTCCAGACCTGGGTCACCAAGAAGAAGCAAAGGTGCTTAGTATTCCTGAATCAACAAATTCTTAATCTGAGCAAATAAAAAGCCACTGGGGGCCCCTAACTTGCTCTGAGCAGGCCATTTTTTCAAAGCAACTCTGGTGTGAAACTATGTATAATTGGACACATTTTGGGAGGTCGCCTTGCCATTCCTTCCTTCAGTCCATTAATGGAGAAAGCACCTCTCACCACGCCATCAGCTTAAACTGTTGGATCCTGTCTAAGAGCCTAAGCAAAGCTAATGAATGAAGGCCCTGGAGAGTTTTCAGGTGAAGGAAAAACAGAAGGCTGCAATGTGGGAAAGACAGAGGGGTTAAAGCTGGGTTTTGTTTTGTTTGTACATTAATGCAATCCAAAGGCGACTTTTAAGATGTAGATCAAGTTCTTTTTTAAAAATAGCTAAGACTATTTTTCTTCTAATTGTCACCTTTTTAAGAAACCATCTTTAATCCTTCCCCTTCATAATTGTTACCACTTTGGACCACTTCTTAGGGATTTTAGAAATAATTCAAAATCAGTATAGTAGGGAAAAAAACATTTATTTTATAAAGTCATTACCTTGACAGGCAAAAAAAGCATTTTCTCAATTTCATTCAGAAATACATTTTTTAAAAAACACATAGACCAATATGGCCTGCCCAGACATATTTAACATGGTAAATATAAGGAATAAATTGTTTGAATATAAATATCTATAAAAAAATAAGTACATCAAAATTTAATCCAACCTCTTCCATATGCCAGTTACATAAAGGAAAATAATTTTAATTCTTTAAGGCATAACCAACATTTACTCTTCAATGCCTTTCATAAACCACCCCATGCCATTGTGTTTCCAAAAATCAAGATAAGGGAAACTGCCGATTTGATGATCTTTTTTCTTATGGATCAGAGCTAGTAGATCACCATGAAAAATGTTATATCTACTACTGACACATTAGACCAGACTTCGGTGAGGCTAGGGTTTAGTGTGGAGGATTGGGGGAAAGGATAACAGGAGGGGGAGGAGCTTGGGAGGCAATAATTAAAGGGGAAATACTTCTGCCAGAGTGCAATACAGGTGAGGTAGAGTCATATTTATGAAACACATCCTGATTTACAGTAGTAACAGTTTCTTTCAGTTTTGCATCTTGTGAATTAAAGGAACAAAGTCTTTTTTTTTTTTTTTTTAACTCGAGTATGTTTTCAATTCGTGCATTCCTTAGAAAATCTTTTCCTGGACTTTGCAGTTGCTCCCTGAAATGTGCCAGGTGCCTGAGTGAGACACACACACTCCCTCCGGACCCCCTTCAGGAACCCCACCCACATGGGGTCCCTTTCCTCCCGGTGGAGAGTGCCACCAGAATTTGCAAGTCATTCTGTTTCTCTGCTTTCTCTGAGTGGTCCGTTGTCACCCCAAAGGAGGAGAGACAAAAGTGGTTCCTACTGATACAAGCAAGTTGGGGGACCCTTTAACTGTTCTTGGAATGTTTAGAAGGAGGACACTGGTCCTTTGCATCTGGAACAAGAAACGGTCTTAGCAGGAAGGATGTTTTTGCTCTGATCCAGGCCACTGTGGCAAGAGTGCCAGGCAGCGTGGCTCTCTCTGTGGAGGAGATGGCTTCAGACAGGACTCTGTCATCAGTGTGTTCGGTTGTGGGTCACTTTTTTCTCCCTGTAGAGCTTGGCTTTCAGCTTGGCAATATGGTAAGATGTTTTGATGCTATTGCTGATGGTCTCCAACCTATTAAAATAAAACAAAAGAAAACAAATGTTATTTTAAAAAATATCATTCCAGGGCAAAAGAAATATCTAAAATTAGAATCTGGCACAAAGAAATTTATGTCCAGTTCCTGAACTTTCAAAACCAACCACAACAGCCTGCTATACTCTGCTAACTTCAAGTGAAAATAAAGCCTGCCCTTTCTGTCTAGAAATGGGGGAGGGGGCCACAGAGGAAGAGTGATATGGTCAGGTCTAAAAGGAATTGGGTGTTAAATACAATTTGAAAGTACAATTTTAAGGTAAACTACGGATATTCTCTCTCTCTCTCTTTTTTTTTTTTCTGTAGCCCCATTCCACCCACCACCTCCCTTAGCAGGAAAGGAAAAAAAGAACGTGTACACATGGGCCCCAAGCAAATGTTCTATGGCAATTAAAGCAAACTTATTTTTGCAGGGTTTTTTGTTGTTGTTGTTGTTTTGAAAGAGAAAGAAAGAGGGAAGAACTGTGACATTGATTTAATAGTTGATATAATAGAAATTAATTTTTTAAAAAAGTCCAAGTCAGTTCAGAAACTGTGGTTTAGGAAATCTTGGGATCTGGGGAAGCATCAGTGGCCCAAGAGCATGACTATAGAAACTGCGCTGGCAAGTGTGGAGTCACAGACGGCCGAGGCTGCCCCACCCCTCAGCAGTAAGCAATCAGAAGTGGTTCATGACAGCCACGCCTGTGCACTGAATGCTCGGACCATAGAACTTCTTGCCACTGGATTTCTAGGAAAAGTTTCTATGGACCATGAGAGGGAAATGTAGACCATGTGACAGGTCTGAAAACAGGTTTCCTCCCTCCAGGTTGTGGATTCCAACATGTTTAGGATTTGAAAGGGTCATCACTGTGGAGCTGCTCAAAGCAAGCCCATGGTATCGCCTACACCAGACCCTTCTCTGCCCCAGCTCATGACTGACAAGAATGAGGGAGATTCTTGGAACAGCACTGGGTCTCCACCAAACACATTTCCCTATTAAAAATAAATAAATAAATAAACCTGGAAAACCTGCTCCAACCCTCACCAGCCTTACCTAATCACTTTATTTTCCCTTCCACTTGAATAACTGCTACTTTTTGAAGAACTTGATTATTTATGACATCTTGATTTAAAAAAAAGAAATAAGACCTCTCCCTGAAATGACTTTTAGGTTCTGAGGGAAAGCAGTAAATATATTGACTGAGAGAAGCAAAGGCTGGATATTATCAAATGACAAAAGTGTTTCGAGATATAATTTGTTTGGGAAAATAGAACTTCAGAGTGAGGCGTGTGTGCTAACAATCACCAAAATAGGTAGCAGTCTGCTTCCAAGCCTTCAAAAAAATATGTGAGAGGCATTCATCTGCTCTTTTTAATCTATAGAACATGAAGATTCTCTTTGTTTTCATCTCCTAGGCCTTACTCCCACCAAAGTAAGAATGACCAGGGGAGCAGTCCGTTGGCATTGGTGATGGGGGCTAGCTGTTACTAAGAACCTCTTACCTTCTTATTTTCCTTCCTTCCACCAGCTGCTGATGAATACACTTCTTTCCAAGCTTGGAACAGTCTTTTTCTTTCTTATGGTTATTCCAGTCTTTCTGCATAGTGTCTTGGTCCCTGTTAAAATACACATAAGGAAAAATATTTTAGCAATGGTACCTTTAGTTGCTCTCAATGTCTCTTTCAATCTCACTTTTTCTTAAAAATATTATTAAAGTATAGTTGACATACAATATTAGATTAGTTTCAGGTGTACAACATAGTGATTTGACATTTATATACTTTAAGAAGTGATCACCATGATAAGTCTAGTACTCATCTGTAACTGTGCAAAGTTATTACATATTATTGATATTTTTTCTGTTCTGTACACTACATTCCCATGGCTTATTTATTTTCCTACTAGAAGCTGTGCCTCTTATTTGTAACATTATAACAGGAAGAAGGTCAGGAGACCATAAAACTACTTGAAAGCAAAGGTATTTCTATTCACCTGAATGCTTTTCCTGCTTGGCAAAAATTCCAGCACTTCTTGTCTTTTTGGCTAGCACATTGGCATCTGCTGCTCTGGTCTGTGGCTTTTGTAGGAAATGAATTCTTTAAGGATCGCTTGGACCTCGAAGGGCTTCCAAGTCCATATGGAACAATGTGCCTATTATCAAAAGAGAAGAACAAAAGATATTAGCATAATTAATAGTCTACAAAGTGATGCATTCTATGGGGTGAACTCATTTCATTGGGACACATGGAGCTCACCACATGGTATTTGGTAGCAGAACACAGGAGAGTGAAGTGTGGCAAGTCAGGGTGACATGTCTATCAATGGCCCTGAGTGTGTATCTCTAACCAGGAGAAACCAATTTTGCTAATTCAATTAAATTCTATTTCAACCCTTAGCCAATTTTAATTTCTTCTGGACACAAGCAGCATTGATTTTTGTCCAAAATTGTGACATCTCTGCTTTGGTATCTGTTTCATATTCTCTTCCCCTTCTAATATTCTATTTAGTTAACAGGTATGGGGTGAGGGGGATAGGGACTTCAAAGCCATGCAAAACCATGACGCACAAGATTTGGAAAACCTATTTTCAATTCAAGTCATATGATAATGCTAGAAGTGCCTCCTGAGGGGGCGGGAGGAGACACACTACGCCCAGGTTGGCACATCTCCTGCAATTTGGTGATATGACTAGAGAAGGACTCCTTGCCAGAATGCTCTCCAGTAATTTCTGATGTTTGTTTTGATTTTCACTTAAGAAATAAAGAATTTCTTTTCCCTTTGGAAGAATCACCCTACCAGTATAAAGCTTGTAGTGGTTTTTGTTTAGTTTGATTTGATTTTGTTTGGATTTTGGTCATCCTCACAATACTGGGAACCTGCAGGCACAATAAAATGTGTTTTTGTTTACAACTGCTTTGGATGGGTGGACTAGTTTTCAGGGTGAAAGTGGGGAAAGTGCTTTTTTCACTCTGGAGAGAGAAGAGAAATCTGCGGACCGTGTTTCTACAACTGTCTCAAAATGGGTTTTTCTAATGGGAAAGTACAGAGTCAGGACACCCAGGTTGTAAGTCTAGCACTGCCACAAACTCATTCTTGCATGAATGTCTTCAACATTCTGCGCCTTAGTTTTTCTATAAGTAGGATGAAGGGATTGGATTATAAATCTTTATAATCTCTTCTGCCTCTTAAGTCTCTATTTTCCCAGGAGAAGCCATATGACCTCAGCAACTTATTCCCTAAATGCAAGCAGATCTCACTGAAAAAACACTCCCCCAAGACCCCACACTTAAAATTTCTCCTCATAAACTGTGTCAGCTTCCTGCTTGCTATCCACTCTTTCCATCTACCTTGCCAGGAGTAGTCTGAGCCACAGGCCTCAGAAGACCCTCCCCTCTGTTGCTAAGAACCAAGCCATCTTGTTCTTTTCAGAAATGGAGGGGCACTGTCCCCACCCAGTGAGGCACTTCCATATTGTCAGAAATGCTACCTTCAGAATCCAAACCAGCAGCTTCCCAGAAAAGTAGCCAGAGTAACTGGGCTCCAGTCTCTGGTGAAGCCAGAGCTGAGGAACGACTAGAGTTACAATGCCCTCTAGAGACTCACCCAGGGGTGTTGACCCAGATGATGTCAAGGTGGCAGAAGTAGACACACTCTTTATCCATCAAGGAAGAGCAGGAGCAGCGTTTGGAGCGGCGGGCTGCACTGGGAGAGGGCTTTTCTCCTCTGCTGTCCACCCCTGTGCTGAGCTCAGCACCCAAGACGGCTGTGGAGAGAAAGAGCAGATCAGTGGAGATGTCTCCTTGGAGGGCAGAGGCACACTGAGTCAGCAAGAAACACAGAGGCAAAGGGCTCTGCATTTTTCCCCCTCCTTAACATGACTTCATCTTTACCCCCACTGCTTTACCAACCTTCAGAGAGGTTACACTAGTTCAGAAGAAAGAACCACCTGGAAAGGGACTTACCAGCCCCTTTGAAGCAGCCTTCAAGGAGATGCGTGGAAATGCTGCCTGTTAGAAATCTGGGTTGGCTTCTGCATGGAACTTAGTGGGACAGACAGCATAACCTTCAGTGGCTTGAAATTAACTGATGGTCAAAAATCTAAAACTAAATAAACTGTGTTGCCTCTTCCTGGGTGTGGAACCACTTCCCCACGTAGAATGACCTTCTGTGTAGGGGAGTACCCACCACATCACACCATGTGCATAGGGTAGGGAGTAGCCCACATGATACATACTCTTTGAAATTAGGTGGAGGTCAAGAGCTTTGGGGAGATGATTGGAAGGAAAGAAGAGAAATCAGCTCTTCAATATCCACTCCAGGCTGTCAACTCCACAGAAACCACTGACCTAAGGTGAAGCTGAGCGGCGCTCAGAGGACCCAGTCAAGGTTCGGATGGCGGATTCAGAAGCCCCAGCGCAGCGCAGCCGGGTGGGATCACGCCTCCCCCTCCCGCTGCAGCACTGGCTCTTCTTCCCGACAAGTTAACCATGCAGCTGATCTGCCCAGTTTTGTACATTTCAAATGATCAGGCACATTCCAGGATTTCCATTCCCTTGACATCCTTTTTCTTTAGTCAGGGTCATGAAAAGACAAAAAAAGTGCGTTGACCCTGGAAAGGGGAACTGGGTAGATGCACATGTCCTATCTAAATCCTTAAGCAGCCAATTTATCTCGGCTCCCCTCCCAGGACAGGTGAATAAAACTGAAAATAGAGCTCACACTGTTTTGAGTGCCAAAAATCTGCCAAAAGAAACCTAAAGTCAATAATGACAAACTTTAAAGAAAACATCTGCTTCACCCTGAAACCGCCTGGGGGGTTATTCAACAGACTGTTCTGCAGGTGATCTTACTGCTCAAATACTGCTTGAAAGACTTGAATAAAATTCCTTGGCTTCAAGCTGAAATGTGTAAATATTTTACACGTTAACGCACTATAAAAAGAGTATTTGTATAAGATATATGTTCCTATGCATCCTATTATCTGTATGAACACACATACTGCAAATATACATTTGGCTAAATTATATCTTCTCCTTACCTTTCTTGAATTATATTGTTAAAAACCAAGAACATACACCATGCAATAATATTAATGTTATTTTAATGCTACAGGAGCAGTTGTATTCAATAGTGGAATTTTTTTCCCCACTAGAAAACTTAAATAGCTTTGGATAATAATTCCCTAATAATTCCCAGAGAATGGATATCTGAGCTTCAGTAGCACAAAGAAGGGGAAGAACAGAAGCAAGAAAAGCATCAAAGTGGATAAGAAGACATTAACATTCAGGATTTATAAGTCAACGTGCCTACCTGTTTCTGGAGCTCCTTGGAAAGCCACAAACAGCAGAGACAAAATCACGGTAAAATAATCCATTCTGAAAAAAGGGATCAAAGTTCCTCCCCTGCAAACTAAACCCAAAGGAAAAACGAAGAAAAATAGCTTCAGTTCGCTTAAAGCACTTCTGGTTATTCTGATCTCAAAGTGATCCGTCAGCCTAAGTGCCCTTTAATAGGGAGGAAAAAAGGTTCTGCCCGGGGAGCAGGCAGCGGAGCGTCCGAAGACGCACGCTGAGGTGCGCAGGGACCGCAGCGGAGACCAAGGACCCTCGCAGCGCTCGCCCAGTGCAGATGCAGAAGCGCGTCTGACCTGTACAGCTCTTCGTCGGCTTTTTATATTGAACCCCTATAGAGTGGGGGTAAACAGCTCCAACTTTATTCCAGCCCCAGACAATGTTATTGTGTTATTAGTCACCAACAGGCAACGTGCAGCTGGAGATAAGGCCAGGCTCTAGAGGAAATCACTGCTGACTTCAGAGGCAGACGCCCGCCGTCTGACAATTCAGGGGCAGGGCTAAGGAAAAGAAAATACCCATTGGAGACCTTTGGTAAACCTGCCCGTGCAGCGCTGGAGTCTGCTTCCCCTTTGCAAGCTGCCAGCCCCAGAGTTCAAGAATCAGAAGACGGACTCCAGCAAAGTCATACCATTGGTATGAAAAGTATGAGCTACAGTTTAAATAGATTGTATTGTGTGCAGGGAATTTTTTTAATTGTTGTTCACTTCATTTTCCTTTTATGTCTCTCCGATCTCTTAGTGTTGATCAAACAAGGGAACGCTGTCCTTCATCACTCCCCCCCATCCTGGGGGTCCAATTATTTTAGAGATCAGTGTAATTTTTTCTCTTACTTCAAGCCCCCTCCTCTAAGTCTTTTATGCTGAAGTTCTTTGAGTCCACAGTGAAAAAGATCATGGCAAATAAAAAAGCTTTCATTTTTTTAAGTTAGAGCCCTTTCAGACATATACCCAATACTTTCAATATTGCTGATTAGAAGCCCCCCTCCGAAGATTTTTCTGTGATCCCCCTTCTTCCCCCGCCCAGAACGCCCCACTTTCTGTATAGCACCAATCTAAGGAAATAGCGGGAGAGGAACACCAGGGGGCGATGAAGAGCTACAGGGCTGATGTTTTATGAGGACGAAAAAGAAAAGCCTTGGCTTCCAAATCACAGAAGGAAAGGGCACCTGCGGTGGGAGTTGAGGAAGGGCAAGGAATGGCGCCTCACATGCGAAAGGGGGATGCCCCTCAGAACATACCATTTACTCCCTACATAGGAGTATCTTCTCTAGGGTTTCTTTTTCTTCTTTGCCTTCTTCATTTAGGGCAAAGGGGTACACTTGTACAGGGTTTGATGAATACGCAATGAGGGTGGTATTGGGAAGAAGGGAATTCCTTGCTGAATAAGGGGATCAGATAACGCCTCCCATTTAATAATGTGTTTACATTTTTAAAGCAATATCCTATTTAACCTTGAAATACCCCCCTTGAGGTACCCACAGGGCACTTACTGAAGAGGTGACAACATGCTGTGATGTATACATCAAAACCTAAGTGTGAGCCGTGGGTATTTTCAATTAGCCTCATTTTTCAAGTGACAAAACTGAGGCATCCAGTATTTTCGTGCTCCCCCAGATTTCTCCCAGTGTGCTACCTAAGGCCAAATGGGGTAAATTTAGAGCATCCTCTCTGCGCAGGAAAAGGATGAGTCTACTACATCTAGTACTTAGAGATGCCATTAAATGGATGCTTCCTCCGTTTCCTCATCTTGTTTTACTCCAGTTTCCTCAGTTATGGGGGTAGGGGAAAGGGGAGGATTCGAATGTGGACCCATTTCCAATACTGAAGGGAACCCATAACCATTTCTTCTGCCTTCTCCCTGCTTGCCCTTCACCTCTAGAATCAAAAGGACAGATATTATCCCAACACCGAATGTGTGGACCTGAGCACACTTGGGTCCCCTGAGTGTCCCTGGAGGTCACCACAGTTGGGGAGACAGTAACAGCAGCAGTATCAGTTCCATAATAAGATCTGGCCCCTAAAGAGCCATCGCAGCAAGAGCTGGAGATGGGGGAGAGGCAGGAACCCTCCCTCCCTCCCACACCCACACCCACACCCACACCCAGAAAGGCCTCCACCCAATCCCCAGGGACCTGTGCCTGGGCTCTCTGCTTCCTCCCAGTGCTTACTTCAGCCCAGCCCAGTCCTGGGGGTGTGGGAGGGCTCAGCTGCTCCTAGGACTGGGTGGCATCAAGTAGGAAGCCAGTTCTGTACCCCTCAACTCTGGCCAGTGTGTCCCAACCTCCTCTCCCCAGCAGACCACAGGGCAGCAGAGGAGAGCTGACATCGCATTCACAGGATCTAAGCTTCCCCCGAGAAGGGAAAAGTGGCATGGAAAATGTATCTTGGCAGGGATCCCCCTACACCTTTTCTTTAACCTCCTGGCAACTTTGACAAAACACTGGTCCCACTCAGGACCAACTCGTCCTAAGCCCTTCACCAGAAGTGATGATCCTCACCCTTCCCAGTCTCCCTGGGTCCAGTTTGGGCTACCCCCCAGCTGAGAAGCCCATGTCTCTACAGCCACCCCCACCCTGATAAGGCTGCCCTTGTGGGTGCCAGCAGCACCCAACAGTCAGGTGGAGAAGTGAAGCAAAATGAAACTACCCACATGCCTTCCCACACCCCTCCCTCTACTTGTCTCCCATCTGTGTCATCCTGTAAAATCCTGTGAAAGTAATTTAATTATAAACACAGAAAGTGGGTGGCAGTGATCTGTCCCTAAACCTCTTACCCTGGAGCTTCTAGGGCTCTGCTAAAATGTACAGGGTTTCAGACCTGGAAGGGTTCCTTTGATCCAAGTACAATTTGGGCCCATCTCTTTGAACCCTGAGTTTCCAACATGTGTACAAGTGTGTATGTATTTGTACGAGTATATCCATTTCTATTTCTTTGTGTATCATGGTAGAGTGATGGTATCTGCCTTCTCTGTCCATCTCCCATCTCCACTTCTTGTGGCATCCTCTTCTTCCTACTGTAAAAGGGAGGGGAAGCTCCTTTTAAGCCCAGAGAAGGCAGCTATGGCACTGCCAGGCAGCTGCCCAGCAAGTAAGTTTCCCAAGAAGCAAGAGAGGAAGGGAGAAAGAAGCCCAACCAACAAGTTTTACAAGCTAGATGTTCCCACCTCTCCTCTTGAAGTATTGCTGGTGAGGGAGGTAGGAGAGGAGGAGGTTAAAAGAGTTGGACAAAGGAATAAATGTGGAGATCCCATCACCCTCCCCATCCCCCCGACTCCTCCAAGATCTAGGAAGGGAAAGGCTCTTTGTAGCCATAGTCTACCTCAGAGACAAAAGGGAAGGGACAGAAGAGGAAAAGAAGATGGCCTCCCCCCCCACCCCCCGCAACCAAACAGTTTGCTGTTACTGCTTTTCTTTCGTTGTTACACTTGAATACTAGAAACTATTTGATAAAGGTATTTTTATGTTTCTTTCTGTATCCCTTGCTATGTATTAATAGATATCTATAAATAAAACACCGTGAGCCCCAAATACAGATATTACACAGTAGCAAAGTGTGCTCTTTTTAGCACTCTTCAGCTTTGCTCTTTCTCAACTTTTGCGTAATAAAATTTGCAACTTTGCCAAGCCAATAAATCTGGTGTGGGATGTTGCATTTAGCTTAGCAAAAAAGAACAGCCATTAGATTGCTTGGTGACAGCACAAAGAATGGGGAACTAGTTTACTGCAGGCACAATGAAGCTATCCCTGCCATGAGACCTAGTTCAGGCGTACAGAACTGTTGACTGCTTCACATTTCTACTTTGCATAGTGCTGCTGTGAATGACTGTGCACTGCAGACACTGCTCAGGGTGCCATGAACAAACACAGCTTCTCCCCACAGCCCAGAACAGAATGGTGGATTTAGCACAGGAACAGGATGATGCTCAGGATAGATTTGTCTCATGCACTTTAAAAACATACAATGTATGCAACCCCAATTCCTTGGTCCTTTCATCCATAAGACAATAACAGATAGTAAGTGCTTAGTTGAAAAGAATATACCCACGTCTTTAACCTAGTATTCCTCAAACCCTAGTCATTCATAAACCTCTTTCACAACTTTGCCATATTTGTGTGTGACACCCATACATTTTTAATGACTATTTTTCCATCCATCTGACTTCCTTTACTTGAATAATTTTAAGGAGGCTTATTATCACTACTATCCTAAACAATATACATGACATCGTGGTTTGTATGGTTAAATAACATACATAATTATGTGGTTAAATAATGTACATAAATCATAATATAATGACATAATACAATATATGCTAAAACGAACATAATTGTGTGTTCATTAAACTATTGGAAATAAAAAATATTTGACCATGTACCTTATAAACCAACACCAGCACACTTACCATTCCCAACACTGTTCCTTCCACCCCAATATCTTATACCTTATTAGTTTAAGAATTAAGCCCTGCCCTGGGTGGTGTGGCTCAGTGGATTGAGTGCAGGCCTGTGAACCAAAAGGTTGACAGTTCAATTCCCAGTCAGGGAACATGCCTGGGTTGTGGGCCAGGTCCCCAGTTGGGGGCCTATGAAAAGCAATCTACTGATCTGTCTATCACACATGGGCATTTTTCTCCCTCCCTTTCTCCCTCTCTTCTCTAAAAACAGATACAAAAATTTTTTTAAAAAAGATTTGAGCCTTAGTTTAATTCTTCTCTCGACCTCAACTTTCCAAGATAGTCTCCAACTATTCTACATCAAAACTGTCATATGGATGCATCTCAGAGAAACAGAAGTTCTGACATCTAGAATCTAGAAAAATGAAGAGTTTATAAATGAAAAAGTTTCCAGTTGATACTTCCCTTTGGCTTATCACTTCAAATTTTGGTGGTTGTTCTTTATTATATTTTCAAATCCTTATCCTGAATTTTAATATTCTTTCTAGTGTTTTCACTGACAACACTCACATACACAAACACAAACACTCCTCCCCCCACACACACCCATCTAAGCTATAGATCAGAATGGGAGCATAATTGTAATATGTCACACATTAGAGAGAGACTATAAATATGTGATGGCCAGTAGCCACCTCTTCTTCTTTTTTTTTAATTGTTATATACTTATTTATATTTTAGAAGGAGGGGAATGGAGGAAAAAAGAAAGAAACATCAATGGGAGAGCAAACCATCAATTGGCGGTCTCTTGTCTTTGCCTTGACCAGGACCAAACCTTCAACCCAAGCATGTGCCCTGACTAGGAATCAAAATGGCAACCTGTCATTTTGCAGGACCACACCAAACAGAGCCACACTAATCAGGGCCATATTTTTTCTTTTATTTTAATCCTATGTCATTTATGGCAAGTGGAACCAAAGGGATTCTGATGAAAAGGGTGAAAAAAATGACCACTTGCCCTGATCAGTGTGGGTCAGTTGGTTGGGAGTCATCCCAACAAAGTGAAAGGTCACCAGTTTGATTCCCAGTTAGACACATGCCTAGATTTTGGGTTCAGTCCCTGATCATAGCACGTTCAAAAGATTGATTTTTCAATGTTTCTCACATCAAAGTTTCTCTCCCTCTCTTTCTTCCTTTCTTCCCCTCTCTAAAAAATAAAAGTTCAGACTTCTGGGAAAGATTGAAGCATAGGTAAACACAGCTTGCCTCTTCACACTACCACATAAAAATATGTAGAACAACCATCATTCAGAACCAGCAAACATCTAGTTGAACAGAAGTCTGACAACTACAGAAATAAAGAAAGTACATTCATGCAGAATAGTAGGAGGGGAGGAGACGTGGAACAGGCTGGTCCCACATCCACCTGTGGTGGGTAAAAATTCAGGAGGATACCTTGAGGGCGAGGAGTTCTAGCCCCACAGCAGGCACCCCCAGCCTAGAATTCCAGTGCCAGGAAGATAAGACCCCATAAATTCTGGCTGCAAAAACCAGCAGGGACTCAGTCAATGGAAGAAACTTCTGGAGTCCCAAGCAGTTTCTCTTAAAGAACCCACACATGGACACAAAGGCTTATTCAGACACACTCACTCTGAGCTCCAACATCAGGTAGCAGCTTGAAAGGCACCAGTGGCATACAAGGAGAAAGTGAAGTATCTGACATCAAAACTGGAGCTTGAAGACAGCTTTCACCCAAATGGAAAGATGGGCAGAGGCCTTGTCCCTTTTCTGAGCCCTCCCTGCCCCCCACAGAGTCACAGAGCTGGCAGGCTGGTACTATATATGAGACTCCATCAACCTGGCTAGCACTGTTTGCCCCACCTTGGAGATCCCCAGAGACTCCATTCTACCCAACTTAAGGCTCACCTAAGCTGCTTTTCCATATGAATGGCTAGTCTTGGCTCATGCTTCACAACTCCCTAAATCCTCTGAAACATGACACAGTCAGCCTCAGAGAGCCCACAGCCCTCCCCCCACCCATACATTTTGCTAAGTCGCCCTAGGCCCAGCACAGCCTAGCCAGCCTAGATTCACAGCTCAGCTTTGCTTGAGAATCTCCAAGCCCAACACAAGTAGCAACCATCTCAGATTGCTCTGTAGCTCAGGCTGGCTTCAGGCAAAACACAGATGGGAGCTAACCTTGGCCTGCTCCACCCAGGAAACCCCAGAACCTGTGCACCCAATGATTAACTACAGACCATGTTGGAATATCACCACCCTGCCCCTGCACAGCTGATCTTCCATGGAGGGTGGAGATTGGTGGCCAGTGGTCAGAGCCAGTCTTTGCAGCTGACTGGCTTGGGTAAATCCCTCCCATTGACCTGCCAACAGTAATAAAATCTCAACTACAAGAGGAAGGTATACTCAGCCCACATGGAGAGCACACCTCAAGTTCCCAGCTTAGGTGATAGGGGACACTATGCCACTAAACCCTACAGGACACCTACTACATTAGGCCATGCTACCAAGACAGGGAGTCATAGCAGCTCCACCTATTACATAGAAACAAACACAGGGAGGCTGCCAAAATGAGGAGACAAAGAAACATGGTCCAAATGAAAGAACAGATCAAAACTCCAAAAAAAGAACTAAACAAAATGGAGATAAGCAATCTATCAGATGCAGAACTCAAAACAGTGTTTCTAAGGACACTCAAAGAACTTAGTGAGGACCTCAACAGCATAAAAAAGATACATTCAGAAATGAAGGATACACTAATTGAAATACAGAACAATTCACAGGGACAGGACAGCAGAGTGGATAAAGCCAAATCAATTGTTTGAAACATAAGGAAACTAAAAGCAGACAATCAGAACAACAAAAAGAAAAACAATCCAAAAAATAAGGACAGTATAAACAGGCTCTGGGACAACTTCAAACATTCCAACAGTCATATCACAGGGATGCCAGAAGGTAAGGAGAAAAAGTAAGAAATTGGAGCTCTATTTGAAAAAATAATGAAATACACATGCAAGTACAGGAAGCACAGAGTCTCAGATTAGATGGATGCAAAAGAGGCCTACTTAAGACACTTCATAATTAAAATTCCAAAGGTTAAAAATAATGATAGAATCTTAAAAACAGTAAGAGCAAAGCATTTAGTTACTTACATGGGAGTTCTTATAATACTGTCAGCTGATGTCTCAAAAGAAACTTTGCAGGCTAGAAGTGATTGGCAAGAAATATTCAAAGTCATGAAAAGCAGGGACCTATAGACAAGATTGTTCTACCCAGCAAAGCTATCATTTAGAATCAAAGGGCAGATAAGGAGCTTCTCAGACAAGAAAAAACTAAAGCAGTTCATCACCACATCATTATTATATGAAATGTTAAAGGGACTTATTTAAGAAAAAGAAGTCTAAAACTATGAACATTAAAATGACAATACATACATATGTCAACAATTGATCTAAAAAACAAACTAAGCAAACAAGAAGAACAGGATGGAATCATGGATATAGAGAGTGCTTTGATGGTTACCAGATGGGAGGGTGTGTGCAGGATGAGTGAAGTGGTGAGGGGATTAAGAAGTACATATAGGTAGTTAGAGAATAACAATGGGGATGTAAAACACAGTAACAGAAATGGAGTAGCCGCAGGAGTTATACACATGCTACATGGACAAGATGGACTGCTAGAGAGAGTGGGGATTGCTGGGTAGAAAGGGACAAAGGGGGAAAAATTGGGACAGCTGTAACAGTATAATCAAAATATAATAAATAAATAAAATCTGTGTAAGTAAACAAATAAATAGATGACCACTTGAGGGTGAGTGGAGTGCTGTCAAGTAATTTCATTAAACCTGATTTATGCAGTCATTCTAGACAGGCTTCCCTTCCATGTGTTTGAATGGAATGGTAAAAGAAACTAATTCTGGAGGGAAGGTGTCATGTAAATATGCTTACCTTTATGTTTTTCTAAGTTAATTGCGTGTTTGTGATGTTCAGTAAGCTGACCCTGGTTTTAAGCCCACTGCTATCAGACCCTTTACATGACTTCCTTTAATTTAATTCTGATTGTGCATTTCTTTTTGTTTTTAAAGAGATTGTTATTATTATTATTTTTGGAATGGTGGTTACCAAAGGCTGGGGATGGGAGATGAGGGAAATGGGAGGATGTTACTCAAAATTCCACTTAGAAGATGAATAACTCTGGGGTATCTTGTACACAAGGTTGTGAATATAGTAGAAGTACCATTTTATATACTTGAAAGGTGCCAAGGGAGTAGACCTTAAATGTTCTCACCATACAGGTAAAGTGGTAATTATGTGATGTGATGAAGCAACAATCATTTGTAATACATAAATATACAAGTCAACATGTTGTACACCTGAAAGTTATACAATGTTATATATCAATTATATCCCAATAGAGTTGAAAAATAAGTTTCTCTCCTACCTCATATATAATGGCAAAAAGTAAGCCAAAGTTCTTAGTTCTTTCTCAACATCTCTGTAATAAAGGGTCTTTGATGTCCTGCTGAAATTTAAAAAGATACCCTAGGAAAATAGTAGGAAAATGATTCATTTGAAATTCATTTTCATATTAGAAATCTGAAACCAGAAATCTTCTATTAGTCAATTTCTTTAATTTCATGTTTATCTATGATTATTGAGCTCCCTTTGGGTGTCAAATGTAATTTTAGGTACTAATACCCAAGTAAATATACTGACATGGGATTAATAAAAGCCACCAGAGGAAAATCAACACGAAGGTGGAGGGGAGGACAGTCACTGAAGTGAAGAAAGATTAGGTACCTATAAGGAAGAGAGGGCTATGATAAAACTAGGTACTAAATGATTCAAGAAATAATCTTGGAATGAAAGAGGCCAAATGGAGGTTTTAAAGGAGAGCAGGAAAAATTTTCAAAGACAAGAAGAATTAGGAGCTGTGGCTAAGGCCAGGAAATGGCAAAGAGGGGCAGGAAATTTTAATGAGACACTTTGGTTTTGGGATTTAGTTTCAGTGGGACCAGATAGCCCATGATAATGTAGATGATATGTGTGGTTACTATTTCCAATATCTCTGTAATGTGCCAGTAGAATGTAGGATGTCTATATTTTTCACACTGTGATTTCTGAAGTCTTAAGGATGAACATGGGCCACTAAAATGAAAAGCCATAGGAACCATGAAGAATTCTTCTTAGTACATAAGCTCAAATGATTCTGGCAGTTCATTGTGTGGACCATGTCACCATTAGAAGGTCTGGATTATGTTTGTATTAAAAATATTAAATGAATTAAAAGTATTCCCACATTTTGAAAATCTCCTTTTTGGACTCAGCCATTTGCAAGGAGAAAATATCTCTGCTGCAGAGTTTTCTAAAAGTTTTATGTCTTTCTACTTGTCTTCTTGTCTTTCTTCCTTGTATGAAAAAATATATAATACAAGAATTAATTTTATTATACCTACCTGATGCCTACCAACAAATATTTCAAACCTCCCTCTTAAGACAATAATTTTAAAAAAGGGAAATTTTTATTTAAGTAATTTTTTTCTCATGAGTATGCAGGAACGAAAGAGAGAGAATTTGTAATAAATTCTTATGAGAATTTATTACAAATGGTTGTCATCATAAGAAAAAAATGGGGGAAAAGTGTTTTTTTTTTTAAGGAACATTTGGATTCATTTAAAAATGCAAATGTAATTTCACTAGCTCCAGAATATATTTAATGCCAAGGATTTTGTTTGGTTTAGCATTTGCACTTTTCTCCATTTGTTTTTTTTATTTTTATGAAAACAACAACAACAAACATTGAAGTCATTGCAAGAAGAATTTTCCTTGAAATTTGTGTCTTTAAAATTATTTTTTCTGTGAGGCTTAAAAAAATCCTGCATACCTTTAGTGAATATTATTTAATATGTATTGATTATTGTCTTTAAGTATAGTTTTTACTAAGAATAGTGAAATAAATCAAAAGTCTTTGAAATACATTTCTTTCCTACATGTAACCCACAAGAGCAACCAATATGGAGTGATGACATTGTGTTTGTTTCCTACCTTATGTCAATTTATCTTAGAGAAATATGGGGAAAGAAAAACAAAATGAAAGGAAGGAATATAGGAGGCATCTGCTGATGGCTGAAGCTCAGGCCGTTGCAGGGTTTCGAAGACAGCAGTACTGAAGACCCACTCTAAACAAAGGAGGGTAGGTGGAGAGGACTTGGGGGAGGAGGAGCAGGGGATGAACAGGGTGATGAGGAGGAGGGTAAGGATCAGACACGAAGTCCTGGCCCAGTTCTCAGCCCTCCTGCTTCCTGGGATGTGAGGCAAGCAGAGACGCATGAGTTAGAAAATCTTGAAACTGATAACGTTCATGTGAAGCATATTATCTTGTTACATAGTGGAAAAGGTCTTGTGAACTGCAAAGTAGTTTGTCTAAGGAGTTTTTTTCCAAAGTTGTTTCAAGACTTTTCAGGGAGGGTTAACTAACATTTTCTAGATAAAGCATTTTATAGCATTGTTTCTTTCTGACTGTTCTTTCTCCCCCAACATCTATTCTATTTTTGTACATTATCTGGAAGAAACTATCTTTTTGGACTACTGACCAGGTCTCTGCACCAGCAGCCTCCTTTTCCCCAGTTCTCTCCCACACCCCTCCTCTTTCCAAGGAGCATTTTGCCACTTGATGACTTGGATCAGACAACATGGGACAAAGATCACAGGTTTTCAATGCACAGAGACTTCCAACCACTCACCTTCCCTCTTTGATTGGCTAACGTCTTCTATATATGTAGATGAAGACAGGTGTTGCTTTTCCCTTGCTCTCAAAGGATGCCTGGGGAACAGCTCAGATAGTTTAATCCTAATTATGCCTTTTAATTTCTTTCAATCAAATTTATACTTACTTGAGTCCTTTCACTTAAAGATGATATAATATCAGTTCAAAACCCTAGATACATAAGAAATGATAAGTAATAAATTCTCAGTAATTTTTAAGAGGTTTACTCCCTTCCAGGAACCCAGAATCTAAAAAGGGCAACCACTTCTGGAGTAGCCTCCACCCAAATTAAGAACAAGAGCAAAAAGAACATTTTGGAAAAGTAGAACTTAACTAGAGAAAGTAGCCCATTCTATATTTTAGTCAGAAGGTCAAGTTATAGAACACCCAATTCTTAGGAAAGTGAAACTCTTAATAATGATATAGTCCAAATATAAGTTATACAACTCATCAGGATCTAGTGTCAACTTATTAAATGACGCCTCACTTTGACAAAGTACTTAGCCTCCCTCTATCTGCCTTTCCCCATTATGAAATGAGAAAATAGTATCCATCTGTCCCTTATCCAAGATGCACAAATGAAAGTGGTTAGTTCAGGCTATATGTCAAAGGATGGAAACAACCATGTCAACTGGAAAAGTTTAATTAGCAAAGTATACAGGATCCACATGCAATTCTTTTTAAGGCAAGGATACAGGGCAGGGGGAGGGAAAAACGAAACATCTCCAAGTAGAGAATAAAAAATACATATAAAAAGGGGCCAAGGAAAAACAGTTTTATAGACATTCTGTTGCTGGGTGTTGTCTGGTAGAAAATGCTTAATATCAAAATTTTAAGTGATGGTAGAGATCCTCAATTTGAAAAGTAAAAAAAAAATAATAATAATAAAACTGAAACACAAGGGATTATGTAACACATGTCTGAAAGAGGAAGGGAGGGCCATCAGGATGAAGATATGTTCTGAGGCTGAGCACATCAGATTTTCCTAATTTAAGCTGAAATTTTGAGACTCAAGCTATACAGTGGGCAGTGGAAAACATGTAGCTTGTAAATGTCTAAAAGAGAAAAAAAATATTATCTGAATCAAAAAGTTCCTTTCATTTTAATTGACTGTAATTGTTTTGTTTTTTTTTTAATCTGAGATGAAATTTGTTATAGAAATTTTCTATGACAAACAGAGATACTTTAGAGAACTTTAGAGATACTAAACCAATTATATATAAAGCAAAACACTAAAATGCCTTAAGTAAGAAAATAAAGAATGAAGAATTTCAATTTTCCAATTTATGACCATGTTAAGAACAAAGTTGTCAAATATGCAATTCATCAGTGTCCATTAAAGGTTAATGTGAAGCATAAAGTTACTATTCCTTTCAAAAGAATATGCTATCCACAAGATTAAGTTACCACAGTATATAAAGGAAGAAATTTTCTCTCCTGATTGTACATTTTCATACCGGAAGTCACCTCCACACTGAGAAAGCGGAACTGGTGCTGCCCATGTTCACTGAGAACATCCTTTTATGTTCTGCTGAATTTCCTTTTTCAGTAAGCTTCTGTTCGCTCTAGAAACAAGTTCTTTTTTCTTTTACTTTATTGAAAAACTGTAGATTAAAGCCATCTTTACATCGGTACTTGATTATATTCTGTTCCTCACATTTTTTAACGTAGGTTTTTTAAAAGCAACTCCAACAAGGCCTCTTCCTGCTTATTTGTAGAGATTTCTATCATTTTTCTTCTTTGTCAAAATTGTTTATGTTTGGGTATTTTATAGTTACACTTTTTGATTTGCAGTTTTAGTTTCTCTTTCCTTTTGAACAGTTTCTGTTTCACAATCTCTGAAGGTTTATAACTAGTTTTTACTGTAAATTTTATGACTTCCTTTCCAGGATTCTATGCTATCTGTCTGCCTTCATTCTAGAATTTCATTCTCTCATTGTTTAGAGGAATGATAGGTCATAGTTTCACTGAAGGTTCTTAGTTATTTTCATTTCTCCAGCCAGATTCAAATTTTCCTACTAGCAGTTTTGTGAGAAATTGCTGTGCAAGAAAATACCATTGCCCAGCGAAAGCATGTAAAATGATTGATAAGAAGAAATCTGTTCCCACATACCCTTGTGTAACAAAATGTAACCAAAACCAGCCTGACCCTGATCTCTCTTTGGCCCCGACCCCATCCTTCCAGCTTCTCCCTTTTGTGGGTACCACTTTAGCTCCTGGCTCTTGTACAGGCCCCTCCATCCTACTACCCAACACTTCATCCCTAGTTCCCAGTTCCTCTCTGCCTTGCAGGCCCAGCGTTCCCCTCTCTGCCCCACCCCTCCCCAAACTGATTATTCAACACCACACTTCTCTGGACAGTTTCTAGAGTAGACAAATTTCAGGCCATTCCCACCTCCTTTTCTAGAGATCATGTTCAAATGACACATCTGCCCTCCTTTCCCCCGGTTCCTGTGTGTTGTCGTGAAAAGAGCACTGAGCTTCAGTTGCAAATCAAATCTGCACTGCTGAGTAAAAAGACAGCACTCCTGTCTTCTTAGATCTTTAAGGTAGTGGGAGAGGCAGCCAAAGAAGTAAACAGATAAACAAACAAATATTGACAAGGCCTGCTAAGGGCTATAGGAGCTGGGCTACAACGGTTTTCTGACTGCTAAACTGAAAGTTGTGCTGCAAGCACTATGGAGAAAAGAGGAAAAAATAAAAGCATGCACATTCAGATGGAAAGGCAGTGTTCTTTCAAAAAACAGGTTAAGTGCTAAACTTTATGAAGGATTCCAGTTTCCAAGCTGGTTTTCAAAAGAGATTTTTAAATGTAGAATATAAAGGAAAAGCAAATGTATAGATTAAAATCTACATGTGGTAGATTTTAAAAAGTAAATGTATGGTATACATGTCTTATATGTAAAGGTGCCTGTGGCTGTGACTAGTTTAAGGAAGGACAGCGGCCAGGCCTCAGGGATGGGAGCTGCCCTGCGATGTGGTTGTCACCCCACAGGATGATGGCGCCTCCAGGAGCTGCTGGCACAATTCAAGGAAAGGAGGAAAAATGGCTGGTACCCAGGGGCCTGAGAAAAGCAGAGATCCCTGAGAACTCATGTCATGTGCTGAAGTGTAATCCAGAGAAAATATTCAGTGAGGTTACCTTAGCCATTATTGTAAACAGTGGGGGTTGCCAACAAACTTTGTAAGCTGTAAGCCATCCAGGTAACTATCCCAACAATGAGTGTTTGGGGGATAACTGGCTAATTGGAGCCTTCTGCTTCTCCTCCTCGATACTTTCAAGCTAGTCCTTAATGGGAGAAAAGAAGAGATAGAATTTAAATTAGTTAATTTTCTAACTCATTAAGTGTTCCTGTGAAGAATTACATACAGAGGAAATTAGACTAATGACTGCCAATCTAAGAAGAGGAAAATCTAAATTTTAACATATTTCAAATCCCAGTCCCTCATTCCTCATCATTCCAAGTAATTGAGAGTCCAAAAGTGAAAACTGTGTGTTGTCCCCCAGACTCTGCCTTGGTGATGGGCGTGGAGAGGTAGGATGATCACAGCATCTCAGCCGGCAGTGAAGCCCAGCTCCACTACCTCCCAGATTCCGTTTCTGCCTCTGGAAGAGGCAGGTGGCAATCCCAATCTGGAAACCCTGGGCATTTGTCACACCATTGTCTTCTGAGGTCCTCAACCTCTTGGGCTGACCCAACTCCATCTCTTTTGCAGGCGCCTTTTTTCTTGCCAACTTCAGAAATATTGGAATTTCCCCAGGGTCTGCCCTTGGTCCTTTCCTTTTCTTACCCAATAGTTGCCTCTTGGGTTAGTGTGTGTATATATGTGTGTGTAAGACCTCTATGAACTGACCACTCCCAAATTTATTTCTCACTAATTATGTAACCTTGGGCAAGCTTTACTTATCCTTCTTCCATTTCCATTTCCTCATTTATAAAATATGAAAAAAAGTGGCACTTAATATCACTGTGCTGGTGTGAGTACTAAATGAGTTCATATATGTAAAGCCTATAGAATAGTACCTGGCACATAGTTAATGCTCTATAAATGTTAGCTGTGGTGTAACTACCACCCTCCTGGTTTCCCAAGCCAGAAATGTACAAGTCATCCTTGACACCTGCGCTTCTTCCTCTTCAGCCTCCTAATTGTATCAAGTCTACCTTCTAGCAGCCTTTCCACTGGTTGGACTGCTCAGCGACCTTGTGATTCCTGTCACACCATAGTCTCCTGCCTCTAGTCTCTCTCCAGAATTCATTCAAGACTTTGTAAGACAATTAAGTAAGTTTATTTTATAACTTACTAGAAGTTCCAATAAAAAGCTTCATAGGGAGATAATTAGGCTAACAACCAGCATAATAATGGGGAGATCATATAAATTTCCATTTACAGCAAGGTCCTTGTACCTCATTCTTTACCATTGCAGATAATCAAAAGTATAAAAATAAAAAATAATAATTATGTCCTTATGCAAACTGCTGACAGAATTACTTTTGGAAAATGCAAACTAATTCTATCCCCCCCACTTTAAATTTTGTACTGCTTTTGTAGTCATCAAGATGAATTTAAACTCTTTCAAATGGCCTTGCTCCCCAGCCATATGTATTCCAGCAATGTCCTTGAACTTGTCAAGCTCTTTCTTGCCTCTGGAAGCCTCCTCCTGTTTTCCTCTCTTCCTGCTGTGAATCTGTCCCTTCACTTCTATACTGATGTTTCAAGACCCCAGGTCATTTCCAAACTCCTCCTTATACATATTTGCCAAGACTGGTCTAACTGCTTTTACTAAGGCTTATCATCCTTCGGCCAAGATTAAGTGTAGGTGCCCCTCCTATGTGCTCGTACATAATAACTCTGTGCAGACTTCTTGCATGACACTTACTATACCCAATTATAACCACTGGTTGTTCTCCTGCCTCACCTTCTAGACTGTAAATTCCTTGGCGTAAAGGAATGTACTTTATTCATCTTTGTTTTCCAGTTCCTCACAGTAAATTTTAGAAAGTACTAAGTAAAATGTATTTTTAAATGTAAGTTGATGCATAATGAACATAAAGTTCCCAACACAATGTCTGTACCAACAGTCACTTAGTTTTCTACCTTTTCCCCTGCTGGAAAATGCCAGCTGAATAAAAATTTTCCAGCCTGGCTGGCATAGCTCAGTGGATTGAGTGCGGGCTGCGAACCAAAGCATCACAGGTTCAATTCCCAGTCAGGGCACATGCCTGGGTTGCAGGCCACGGCCCCCAGCAACCGCACATTGATGTTTCTCTCTCTTTCTTTCTCCCACCCTTCCCTCTCTAAAAATAAATAAATAAAATCTTAAAAAAAAATTTCCCACCTAGGAAAAGCAATATCTTTGCATAAATAAAAAACTCTTTATGTGTTGGAATCTTTCAATTGCACAGACGCATACACACACAAACCAAGCCCCTCTGAGTCCTCAGTCTGCACTCTAACCATCTAACTAAGAAGGGAGATTTGGATGTAAGCCCTCCGCCCTCTAAATGTCTCCTATCACTCCTCCAAAAATAGCATTTGTTTAGCCTATCTGACAGTGTTTGCCCTAGATCCTGTTTGAAGAAACGGGAATGTTATATTTATGTGATAAGCTATGATCTTCATGGTCAAATCCAAAGGCTGGGGAGAACTGAGGTCGGTTACAGTAGAGAAGAAAATTACTAACTGCAGATCTGCCGTGTCAAGTGAAAAATGTCTATTTTCATCAGAGTTTTATAACAAAAGAAATATGTGTAACCAGGCCAAGTCTCTGTCTTCAAGAATTCATGCCAAGACTCCTTCCCATTCCTCTCCTGCATTCTGAGTGAGCAGTGGCTTCAGGGCCAAAAATGACTCATCAGGACACTATTTTTCTGTTTGTCCATGTGAGCCGTAAGGAAGCATGTGTGTGAGGGAAGGTGCAGGGACGCCAGCAGTAAGCAACCTCATGAGGGCCCCTGGGACCTAACAGCCAACGTATGAGCAAGAGCCCTTGGCAGGACCTCGCAGGTACTACCAGAGGTGCTCTTGGGATAAAGAGTGTTTGGAGTTCGCATGGTGTCCTGGCGTATCTCTAAGCATTTCGATCTGGAACGAAATCAACGAATAACTTCCCTAGATCACATTATGGATCTTTGGGGATATATGCCAACAGAAAGAAGAAAACATGTAAAAATTTTATAGATCCAGGACCCAGTCCTCCCACCAAAGAACCAGAAGTATTCCCTAAATCCAAGGTAAATAGAAATATTATTGAGAGTGAAGTTAGAAGGCCTGAGTCAAATCCCAGATCTGGTATTTACTAGCGATTTGTTTTTTGGGTGGTTGATTAGTCTCTCTGAGCCTCAGTTTCCACAAAGGCCAAGAGGATGCCTGACTAGCTATAATGACAGTCAAATAAGACAAAGATTTTTAAAGCACTTGACACAGTGCCTGGCCCAAAGTGGGTGTATAAATGATTTGAGTTCATTCTGGAAATACTGATGTTGAATCTCTTGTGGGCCAGGCAGTATTCCAGATGCTGGTAATATAGTCATGAGCAACACAGTCCCTGAGCTCATATCCTTCAATTCTAACTGGGAAAGAAACATAAGAAATAAGAATTTAGGCTGAAATGTAATCAACATTTTGAAAATAGGTTGGTACTTTCTCCATCAGAGAACTATCTTCTTTTATTGGGGTCTTTCCAACATTCATTAAACATGCCCAATGTATATCCATTACATCACAGGGCTCTGTACTAATACCCAACCATTTGCTCTTGTACTCAGTCTGTCTCCATTGCACTCTGCCAAGAAGTCAAAAAGCCTATTATTAAAAGTCCTTATTGCAAATTGCCTCACAATCCTCCAAGTTTTAATTCTTATCTATATCTAAATGAAATGTTAGAATTAATTGCATCTCAAACTCCATTCTTTTTCTGGTCTAATACATCTTACAGGGTGTAGTGAACATATTTATAATTCACTGGTCAAAAGATAATGCATTTAAG
The DNA here is from genome assembly GCA_004024845.1 of Tonatia bakeri. Lineage (NCBI taxonomy): Eukaryota > Metazoa > Chordata > Mammalia > Chiroptera > Phyllostomidae > Tonatia > Tonatia bakeri. The sequence continues at coordinate 174,575 of PVIA01000656.1, read as the reverse complement.
TACAATGAAAGTATACCCAATACCTGCTTCTAAGGGCAGAAGGTTGACTGTTTTTTAATATTGCAATGAAGGCCAAGTGATGATAACAGGTGAAGTTTCATCCAGATGAAGTGCAAGCCAAGTACAACAGGTGCATAAGAAATAACTGCTCCTTATTTAGTGCCCCATCCCCTTCATTCGGTGGTATTTCTTAACAGAGACCATCCTTTTTAGTGTATGATCACTTCAAACTTCCCATGAAATTTGTTAGCTCTATTTTCTTCATTTTCCACATTAGATTTTCTTCATAGCTCCTGTTCTCTTTTTTCCACATTTTTATTGTATTTTTCCCATTACCATTTAGTCCCCTTACACAGTCCACACCTCCACCCGTAATCACCACACTTGTCCATGTCCGTGAGTCCTTTTTCTTTTTTTCGTCAATGCCTCACCTCCACCCTCCCTGTCTCCCTTAGTTGTCATCTGCTCCAGTTCTCCAGTAACCCTGACAGAAAGGGCACTAACTGAAATTCTAGGATAGCACGAGAACATCACTTGAACCATGAGTCCACTAGTCTTTCCTATGGTCTGATGGCTTGGGGCAATTCAGTTCCCTGAAATTTGGAAATCCCTGAACTTTTGTTAGAATCAGGAATGCTGCAGCTAAGCCATAACTTTAAACCATACAGTCTTGTCTACAATTCAGGTTGCACCTCTCACTAGTGTTTAAATACATTCCTTTAAAAGAAAAAAAACACATATTGCTAAATTTGGTATTGTCTTAAATTATCTTTATTGTAATAGCCTTTAGCTCTATGTAAACCATCCAGATGATTTGTAATATGCATGTATGAATTTATATTTCACATTTTTAAGCTCTGAGAGACACTGTGGCTTTCTTCTCTTGCTCTCTCTCCCCACCACTGAGAGAAGACCAGGATTTAGAAATGTTGTGTTACACTCCAGCCATAGTAACTTACCTATAGTTCCATGAATCGGTTATGCTCCCCCATCTCATAACCTTTACACATGCCTGAAATGCATTCCACCTCTTTCTTCATTTGCCTAACCCCAACTTTCTCTTAAGACATCACCTTTTTCAGGGAGGCCTCCTATCCCTACAGCAACAAACAAGGTGTCCCTTCTCTGTTCCCAATGCAAAACATGTGTTCCCCTCATAGCACTTATAACACATTAGTTCATTAACAATTTATTTCTCAGTGCTCATCACTGGACTGAAAGATTCTTGGAAGGCTGAGCTGTGTCTTTCATGCCCGGATTCCCATTAAATGAATGAGAGCAATTCGAGGGCATTTAGTAATAACTAGACTAGCACCATTCCCAACACATTTTTTCTACTATTCCTCTTTACACCCTTTCCCCGTCTCCTCAAACTCCCTTTGGCCATCCCTGACATTCACTCTGTAGCTTTGGGGGTATCTTCTCCACTTCTTTTCCCTTTCAAATTTGCCTTTGGCACATATTCCACAAAGGGTACAACTCAATAATTATTCAGCTCCCTTTTCCTCCTTCGTGTTTGTTCTGAGTTGTTTTGTACATGTAAAAATGTAGGTGGCAGTTACAGGGTTAATTTTCCCTGAGCCAGCTTTTCCTTTGGTCTCCTTTCCTCACCAAGGCCCAAATTCCAGCTTCTCTTCATCATCACATTCCTACCCCCGCCTGGTCTCCTATCTGAGAGAATTAATTAAATGATGGCCTTGGTTTCTGCCTCTTCTCTGAGTACTAGTGAATTCTCTGGGGAAAAATTCTGTCAAGCGGTGACCAGTGTCTGAGTCACTGGAAAAGGGTGGCGAAGGCTCCCTCAACCTTATATCACATTGACCTTACACCATCTCGGTTGCACTGCTCATGTAGATTCTTTTGTTTCTGTTCCGCATCCACATATGACCATATTTCTCCAACTTGTTTTCTCCTCTCCCCCACCTTTGTCATTTAGGACATTAAAAACATGAGTTGCTACCATGGGGATAGACAACAAATATAACTAAGGCACAATCATCATCTGTGGGCTATGAAAATGAGAAAGGTAGCTTAGTTTACTAGGGGCTACCATAACCAAGTGCCAGAGATTGGGTGGTTTAAACAACATCAATTTATTGTCTCACAGTTCTAAAGTCTAGAAGTCTAAGATCAAGATGCCCACAGAGGTTTTTTTTTTTTTTCTGAGACTTCTCTGCTTAGCTTGTAGATGGTCGTCTTCTCCCTGTGACCTCACATAGTTGTCTTTTCATATGTCTTAATTTCCTCTTTATAAAAGGACACCAGTGACTAGGTTAGGGCCCATCCTGACAACCCCATTTTATTTTAATTACCTCTTTAAAGGGCCTATTTCCAAATATAGTCATATTCTGAGGTATTGGGCATTAGGGTTTTGATATATAGATACATAAATTCAGCCTATAACAGGTGGATTCTTATTTTTATATCCTCAAAAATTTCAGAAATTATTACATGTCAGTTCAGACACCTTGCTTGGCATTGGACATGGTCTGATACAAATATTCCTATAACTGAGTCAGACCTCCCATTGCTGTTGGCACTTAGGAGGCACCTAGGAAAGCTCTGTCCTTCTTGCAGCCTGCTGCAATACCTCTCTCCCATGTTCTTTTTGGCCTCTGCATTCCTATTGCATTTATAATAAGCCTATTGACACAGCCCTCTATGTTCTCCTTGTTCCCTGTGTGTTAGACTTGTCTCTTCAAACAAATGAAGTAGAGATGGAACAAAGTTGAAAATATGTTCATAAAGGAAATCCCCAGTTAAGAAATCAAGTGCTCTATGATATCAAATTCTATTTAAAAGGTGCTATTACTAATATTATGAAACACATGGGCAATGAAGACGGCCTTAGTCACCTTTTACTTTCCTTAAAGCCTGCTACTCTCCAGCTCATCTTGTCTCTACTTCTCCCATCTGCCATGTCTGAGGATGCTGCCATGCCTTGTATCTGTAACTCCCTTTCCTCAGTAACCTTCCTTCCAAACAGTTCACGGAATTTAAACAAGAAACTCAAATAACATCCCCTTTTAAATATTCTGTCCTCATTTTGAGAAAAAAAAACTGGTTACCATGTCTTTCAGGACTTTTACTTGAAATCCATTTGTCTATACCTCCTTCTATCACCTACATACACTGATGTTCAGAGAGGTTAAGACATTTTTCAAGTTTATACAGTTACTGAAACAATGGAGTCAATCCCACATTGCTTATTCAAAACCCCATGCTCCTAATCATGAGCTCCTCCTCCTAACCACCCAGCTTCAGGTGCCTGCACTTCTTCTCTCACGCAAGTCATTGGAATCTTTATGGGAATATTAGTACTATTATCAGAGCTTACACATCTTAATTTTACATTAGGAATTACTCTTTATTCTTTACACAGTAGAAACTCTTGAGTGTTATAGTTAAAAATAGTTATATGGGATCTACTGGTAAAAGATGTTTTGTTTCCTAATGAAAATAACATTAAATGTTTTAATGAGGTTCAAAAGACAAATAGTTCATTTAGTTCAAAATAAGTTTAAGAATAGTTAAACCTATATGGTCACTTTCCCTTCTACTCATTCTGGAAATCAAGGCAAGAGAGTTATAATTTAAAATGCAAAAGTCAGTTCACAATGATAATTTCTTAGAAACACATTCCTTTCTTTTTTTTTAACAAAGAACTGGAAAGGATAGAGAAAATGACTATACTGTAATTAAGAAGCTGCTCAGAAAAGGAAAACACAGCAGAGAAATTTGAGGACAACGTAACTCTCATGAAAGATGTCCAGAATAATCCACTTAACCCTCTCTTCCAAAACCTCATAGTGTTTGTGTAACTTCAGGCCAAGCATCAGTAATGGCCAAGTTGACTTATGGTGATGAAAGATTTTTCTGTGAGAACTCTGATGGTGGAAGTCAAGTGTTAGAAAGACAGAAGCTTCTTTGCAAACCCAGAGTGGTAGGCTGGATAATGTCAAGGGGGTAAAAAATGAGGTCACTCTGAATGCCCAGCCCGTGGATGAGGGCAGAGGAACACACAGAACTTGGGTGTGTTTCTGTTCTCCATCAATATTTTGCCTCTGTGCATCCTTTATAACAGATTCTTTTTGTGCTAGTCACTCCAGGGAATTCTTTCCACTGGTTTTGGTAGATGTGGTTACAGGTATAGAATACAGAATAAAACTTCTCATGAACACTGGATAAACTATGTTCAGTAGATTTATCAAAAAGATTGTATTTAGCAGGTAAAATTCAGAAATTCAAGTGTAACTGATTAAGAATCTGGAATGAGGTCCCAAACCCCAGAGTGTTTAAGTTGCTCTGCACCTTTTTTCTCAGAAAATGCAATACTTTATTATCTACATGAAGCATTTCTCAAAATTTGGGCCATGAAACCATCAAAAATAGGTATTAGCTCCAAGCTACTAATAATTACAAAATAATAGGTCTGTCTTCTTCACAGTTATATGGTCTACTCTAAAGAGTTTTTGTGTACCATCACTGCTTTAATTACCCAGAAATAAGAAAGCACAGGTAAACACATGCACTTCCCACAACCTCACACACTTTGAGTTATGCCCTAGGTTGAAAAATAAACATGTGGGGAAGTGAGAAAGCAAAACGTCATCAAGTGGTTAATGGAAACTTTTTATGTGTCTATTTCTAAAGCATGAGTCTTTTTTGTTCCCTTTTTTGGCATTCCTTCACTAATTTACTCTCAGCCCTTCCTCTGATCTAAAGTCAAAGCCATATCTGGGAGATTTTTGCCTTAATGAGGGAGTAAGGTTCATTCTGCTAGGAAACCAGATAAACACCTTCAGTTCACGCTGACTCAAAATTTAGCCAACGTTTTACATAATCCCTGAATGCTCCCACACCTGCCTTGAGCAAATACTGGATTTTCAGTCTTTTATTGGTATACTTCAGTCCTGCTCTCATCTGTGCTTTTTTTAAAATGAATAATCTTAAACCCATCCTTTTTACTGCTTCATTCTCTTTCAAAGCATTTATTCAAATTGCTTAGCTATAGCGTTTTCCCCCATGACATATTGTGCCTGAAGTAAACCTTAAAAATCCCAATAAGCCTAAACTAATTAGGTGTACCTGAGATATTTGAAACAATAATTTGCAGAGACATTTTCACAAGTTCATTCCAAACTTTCAGTGCAGTCCTGAGGCTGTCAGTTCAGTCCATCATTTCTGTTCGTGCCTTGCATCTCTACCCTTCAATTTCCAGAATTTCTCATCTTCAGGATGGCTAAACTCCCCTACATTCAGAGTACGAGGTGGCTCTCCCTCACATCCTTCCCTCTGACCTTCCTTTAACCCCAGCCTAAATCATGCTCTCTGGGAGCCCTGCCCTGCTGCCAAGAAGCTTTGGAACTTCTTCTTCAGGTGCATTATCCTCTGCCTCATTCCAGCTGAAATCTGGATTTCCCCTGATGACGTAATTTCCCTTGTAATTCTCAAGGTGAGTCTCATTCCCCACACACCCTTTTGTCAGAACCTTAGAGTATGAGCCATTGTTTGTGGCTTCCCTGTGAACTTTCAGTCTTTATCCAATTGCACCTCTTCCCCTCCTTGTCAGTTTCACAAAGGGACCTGACACCCATTCATTCACAGCTGTGCTCCTCATTGCTTGGGAGCATCACTAGCAAAATTAAATTTTAAAATGAAACCCATGCTATTCACCTGGGGCATGCATGCTACATAGGGTTGCCCATGGAAGCAGCTACTCTACAGTAATTCAACACTTGGGATTTCGTTGTGTGCATACATGTGTCATTTGACTTGCAGGTCACTTTGCCAGCAAAGTCTTCCTCTTCTGCTCTGTCTTCCTCTTCTCAATGTGTGTAAAGTGGTTCATTGGGTTTTCTTTTTACACCTCAGTTTTAGCTGTTTGAAGACTGCCATTTCTCTCTGGGTGTTTCCCCAATGTAGACTTCAAAAAGTGTTCCACCGATGACATAATGAAACCAGAGTACTCCAGTAGCTAGTAACAGTTCACAAATAAGCAGACCCTTAATGCCACTTCCAATTCTCCACGTACATTACCACTGCAGTGATTATCCTTGCACAAAACTCTGATACCATCTCTGGTTATCCTCTTAGAAAAAAAAAATTCTAGAAGTAAAATATGGGGTCAAAGTCCTTGAATGTTTATAGCTTTTGACATGTATTGACAACTTGCTTTCTAGAGTGGTTGTAATAATTTACACTCCATCATCACTATTTGAATGTTTCACCACACCCTTTCATCCTATACAATCTTTAAATAAATCTTTGCAAGGCAACTAGCCCATATTGGAACAGAATGATCTATGATCCTGCTGGGGCGGGGGCGGGGTGGGGGACGGGAGGTGGTCTAAGTCCAGGAAAAGATTTGCTAGCATGCCTGAAGTGATTAAAAGTTGGAAACAAAAAACTTGATAATATGATAAAGACAATTAGTGGTATATAAAAAAAAGGCAATCAGAAACTGAGGGGACTAGGAGCAAAAAAAATGTAAAAGACATATAATTATAAAATGTTACCTGGTTTTGCAGGCAATGATGGTTATGTGGTCATAGTAACATAATATTTAACTTTAAAAAGTGATATAATTGCATGGGTAGAAAGGGAGAGGAGAGGAAGGTGTGCTGTAAATTTCATTCATTGCTTCAGAGACCAAAAACTAAGGCATAAATCTGATAAAAATAAGGGAATCAATTTAAGCCTATTAATTAGAGATGTGAACAAAATATAAGAAGAAACAGTTAAGCACTTGCCTTCAGAAAGTAGGACTCAAAGTAAGGAGGAGAAGGGGAGAAGCTTATTAATTTTAATTACGAGACCCTTTTAACGATAAGCATTATAACTTTGATAAAAATATTTCAACAATATCTAAAATGTTGAAATTATTTAAAGTCTTTATCAATTTTGAAATTTTTACTACTTTAAATTAGTATTTTCTGTAAGTCTACCAGAATTTTCTATTTCTTTTGTAACTTGTATGTTCATGTACTTTATTTATCAAGAGATGTTATTGGGTTTTTTATTGATTTGTAAGAACTTTTTATATATTTGTCTACCACATTTGCCAGGGAATACTTTACTCAGCTTGATTGCTTTGTGATTTGGTTCTGGTGTTGGACAAAATATAGTCAAATATATTAATTTTTACCTTTTTGTATAAGAATTCTTCAGTTTTCCTATTTTCTTTATTTCTAAAGTATGATGTTTTACTTTTGGTTTAATGTATCTTGATATGTTATGTTTTATTTATTTAACAAACACATAAAGTCTACTATGTGCCAGGTACTGTTAAAAGCTCTTCTTAAATACCAACTCAGTTAATGGCATCTGAGAGAGAGGAGGCACTGATTGTTTCTCCACAAAGAGCTCGTTTTCCTTAGAGTGTTTAGCACAAGTACTTCCTTCTCCATAGGGTTAGAATCTATTTCTGACAATCCATTTTGTTTCAAATTTGTATTTCCAATTGCTTTAGTAAAATTATATTGTTTTACTAAATGTTACTCTGTAATACAAGGTGGGGCAAAAGCAGGTTTACAGCTGTTGGTATGGAAAATAATACAATAATTCATAGATAATAATACAAGGATAAACTATGTTTTGCATAATCACAACTGCAAACCTACTTTTACCCTTCCCTGTATAGGTTGTATATGAAAGAGCAATTATGTTCTCATCACGTTAATTCTTTAAAAAAATCTTAGCCAATTTACCATCTACCTGATCTTTCGGTGTTTTTCGTTAAGGTCCAAAGAAATTCCAACAAAAGAGAAGTATTTATGCCTTTACAATGCTAATTTGTCTCTTGTTAGTAAAAGTTATCTTTCTAATTATACAAATCTTATTTTGAATCTCCAAGCTGCTAAAATTCCAGGTTGCTAATGAGCTCTCATCAACTTAAGAATATTTCAGTTGCTGCTCATAGGTTTTCTATCATTATTTTCATATCATCTGTAAATAATGATAATTTTATTTCCTCTCCTTTAGGAACTATACTTCATTTCTATTGTATAATTTAATACATTAGCCAGAACTATTTTCAGTAGAGGGTTACTAATTATACATTTTGGAGGAATATCTAATGAGCAATGTTAAAAATTAATATTTAGTGAAAACTATGGCAGAACCATATATCATCAACATAGAATAAATTGTGGGAATAGAAAGTTCATCTAAAATTTTATTTAAAATTATTGTTATGCTCTGGCTGGTATGGCTCAGTGGATTGAGCGTAAACCTGGGAACCAAAGGGTTGCCAGTTTGATTCCCAGTCAGGGCACATGCCTGGGTTGCAGGCCAGGTTCCTAGTTGGGGGCGTGCAAGAGGCAACCACACATTGATGTTTCTCTTCCTCTCTTTCTCCCTCCCTTCCCCTCTCTCTAAAAATAAATAAATAAATCTTTAAAAAATATTGTTATAATTGTATTAAAATACTTAGTAAATTTTTAAAATATTTTGACATTATGGTTTAAGACTACCGATTCCTCAGCCCTCCTGTGCATTGAATTGCTGTTGTGGGTACCACAGTGAACAATGATGACATTAAATAAATGCTCAGTTTTTGCAATGTGGTAAAGGACACAGATTTTCTGGGTCACTCTACCAGAATAGGTACTGCCAATGGACACATTGCCACCAGCTTTCCTTCCTCTCTGACAGTAAGAAAGCAGGGAAAGTTAGCTTCCCGTCAGCTCTTGACCTTGAGTATTTGGTTGAAGGTAGTGATATGGTTTCACTGCAACAATCTCACCAATTTAAGTTTTGTGGACTCCTGGGGTAAGATGCTTTCTGAAAACTTTCAGATTTTTACTTTTATTTTTAATAAATATATTTTGCATTTAAATGAATCATTTGCTAAAAATCTCTTTCAAGTCTGGGGTCTAAAAATGTTGAGATGGAATGAAGTCAGCTTTCAGGATACCAAAATAATCAATGACTTTCCCTGTATCTCAGCTTCCATTGCCTGTAAAATGCTCACAGCATCTTCTCTGAAGTGGAGTGAGAGGCGTATTTTTATACCAGGAATCGTGTAAGAAACATTTGTCCTCTTGACCCTTGTCAGTTGGATTACTACCTGAGCAGGTTCCAATAAACAGACTACGTCCTGCTGGACCGACACCTTTATCTACAACACGGAGTACTGAGGCTTTATTTGATTCAAGCAGTTTTTTACACATTTTTAAAATATGGCAGGCCAGTTTCAAAATCTCTTGTACACTATGTAGTTTGTCTCTGATCAAAGAATAAGAAGAGTCCTAAGATCTTTTCTTCTTGAGTAGGTAATCCTATTAAAATACACTGTGCTAGACAGAATTAGTTTCCAAACACAACTGAAGGGATAGGTAAAACAGTGTTCGAATGATTCCTGAAATTCGTAGTCTCCATCTTGTTTGCCCATTGTTGATAATAACTGTCTTTATTGATTTTCCATTCTATAAGTATGTCCTTATCAGATCCATTATCTTTGTCCCCAAATCTCTCAGTCAGCACATAAAAGAGAAATTTAGCTACTTCACCAGGAACCCACCATGCTGTCAAACTTAGAAGGACTTCTGGTGAGTTCTACCTGTCCTGGCAATTGAGACATAAGACAGAAGTAGCACATTTAATAGCCAGTAACCTCTTGTGCACAGGAAAATGGAATTCAGGAAAATAACTTTAGGCAATATGTATACAAAGAAAGGACTCTGCATTTAGGATTGTATGAATCTGAACAATCTCTCATCTGTAACTACTGAAAATGGCTGTCAGTCTGTAGCAATCATTTCAACAAGGATTTTTGTTAAATCTATTTTTTGAGGGTATATTAGTGACATCAACTATGTTCTGGGTTCCTCATTTTTCTGTTATACTCTTTTTCATACTCTTCATTATACTAGAATACATCTTTGAAATATTTGTTAGACATGATTTTAAAGTTTTACTTCCTCATAAAAATTTAAGGTGATAGTTTGACCTTCTGTTGTTAATCCATCTTCACAAGATGTAAAGAATTCCCAAGCAGCACATTTTCCCAAAATACCATAGTGTTAGTAAACTTGAATAGCTGAAAACATAATACGATTTTATTTTATTTCATGATATGAATACTAGTATGCACATAATCTTATGAAGCTTTCTAGCACTATGTAATCTAATTCTAATATTCTCCTGTTATTGTTATTTAATGTTTTTGAGAGAATTCTGTATTTAGCTTAGCAGATACATCACAGTTTTCCAGACAATTGCACCAATTTTCACTTCCATAAATAGTGAATTAGTCAATCTGACTGATCAATCAAATAGCGTATTTGCCAATCTTGTGGGAGTGTAGTTTAATTGGCATTTCCTTGATATCTATTGAGACTGAACATATTTACCTATGTTTTCTGACTACTTGGACTTCTTTTTTTTATTGTCTTTTCATGACTTTTTTTGTGTTATTTTGGTTGTTTGACATGCAGTAAAGTATGTCAGGTGCACTAATCTTAAGTATACAATTCAAATATTTTTGTCTCCTAAGTCTATATGTACATCCAGATCAAGATATGGAACATTCCTAACATTCCACGATTCCCTATTTTTATTCCCAGTTATCACCACCTCCTGTTTTCCCAGAGATAATCCTAATTCTCATTATTACTGCCATCAATTAGAGTTTTTTTCCTGAAACATTTTATCACTGTAAAATTCAGTAAAACACATAACATAAAATTTACTATCTTGACCATTTTAAGTATAGAGCCGAGTAGTATTTATGAAACTTAGCTGGTTTCTGATTAATATTGCCAGTGACAGACTCAGGCAAACCCGAGCCAGCGTAACTGAGCTCAGGGGAGAGCTCACAAAGAGAAAGTCAGAGGGTTTGCATCTGTTCACTTGGCATCTTGGGGAGGAGCAGGCCTTCCCTGGTCACAGCTGCGTGCTCCTCAGGGGCTGTGCCCCAGCAGAGGGACCCCATGCCTTGCTTCTCTCTCTGTCATTAGGCTGATGGCTCATTAGGGAATGGAAGTGAGTGGTGGGAAAGAACATCCTGAATTCAGGTGCCAGGCAGGTTTGATTTGTGCCAGCTTTTTAGGAGCATGCTGGAAACACGAATTCTTAAGCACCAAAATGAGAGAAGTTGTGATTAGCATAGACACCTCGTCTCCACGCGCCCTGTAACAATTTCTGGTTCATTCTTGAGACATTGCTGCTTATCTCCACAGACACAATGTCCTCCCTACAGGTATTTAGCATCCTCTCTCAATAGTACTAGACTGAATCATAAGAAATGGTTAACATTTTTATTTTTGACCATGAACAAAAATGAAAATCTTATAGGGCTTAGGTCAACATTGTCAATCATCGCTGATCATGTGTGATGGTCATCTACATAATCACGATTTTTGATCAGGCAGGATCTCAGGAATGCCAAAAATACATCTAAAGCAGGTAATTATCCATTTAGTCTTTCATACCCAAAATCAAAGCAAAAATATACTAGCAGATTTTGGTCAATTATAAGCCAAAACTTCTGTTCAGAGAATTCCTAGGCCTGTTCCTAGTTTTAATGAAAGTACTTCTGTTGTTTAGCCTTCAGACATCCATTAGCAATTTGAGTAAATGTCCACTGTTGTTCTTTTCTAAGAATTTTTATTTAGAATAGTGTTGAAATGGTTTTATATGTTTTACTATTTTTTTCCTCATTAGCTCCATTTGTGTAATATGCTGGCCTATTACTCCCATTGAGTCATTCTTGAATTCCTGGAATTCATGATATAGTCCATCCTATTTGGATGCAGTGGGTGATTTACAGAGGTGCTGTTGCATTTGACTGTAATTATTTTAAGGATTTCTGCAGATATGTTCAAAGATGAGATTGCTATTTAATGCAGCAGTTTCAAGTTGCTCAGCATCTTGAAGCAGAGTCATTTCATCTACATGAAATTAATTTGGTAGATTTTAAAATCCTGTTCTATATTGTAGAACAAGTTATCTAGCAGAAATTATCTGCTTCTTCAAAATGTGAAAGCTGCCAAGCTGTCAAGCTTATTAGCCTTTTTTAATATAATTATTTGAGAACTTTTTTCATTTCTTTCAGATTTCTGAATTATTAAGATGATTTGGTCATTTGTATTTATCCAGGAAATTTGCCATTTTAATAAAGTTTTCTAAATTCTAAGCATAATTTTAAATCTTCTTGATATCTGTTGTCTTTTCTCATATCAAATTTTCCAGTTGTGTGTGTACTTTTCCTTTCGATTATGCTTGCCACACCTCTATGCACTTTAATTTGTGCATATTTCTTTCCAAAGAAACACTGTTTTTCTGCTTTCTGGTTTGTTTGATTATCTTTTTATCACCAGGTTGAGGTGATAGGACCTTGGTTGAGTCTTTTTATTGATTGACTTTGGCATTAATATTAATAATATTAATATTAATATTATCATCATCACCTGGGGTTATGGCCCATAGGTTCATGGGGTTTACGATATAGTTTTGTTTGCAGACATATTAACAAGCTGTTGTAAAAAAAAAAGTGGGAAAGGTGCTTTGATAGGGGAAGTTCAAGGAGGTGTTTTGATAGGGGAAGTTCAAGGTCCTAAAGGAACACTTCCAGCAGGATCTTAACTAGATCTGTGAGAGATGAGAGTCCAGAAAAGCTCACAAGTGGGAGAGGTGCCTAGCTTAGAGTGGGACTTGGCCAGGAAACAGAGAGGGTACGAAGCAAAGGGAAATAGTCTGTGCCAGGGTCTCAGGTGAGAAAGAGCCTGATCTAGTTTTTTACAATTACCAACGTCCGTCCACGTGCTGGGTGTAAAAAACAACAATAATGATATCAGCCAAGAGAGATCATAAGAATCAAACTACAAAGGGTGATATTAAATAGTCTGGAAAATGGAATGCCAGTGGTGTTTTATACCGAAAAATGACATAATCATTTTTTAAAATGATTTTGCAGTTCAAACATTTTAAAAAGATTGCTTTGATCTCCCTGTATAGAAAGATGACTTTGGAAGATTACTTTGATCTCTCTGTGGAGAATAGACAAGAGGCAGGGAAACCAGTTTTGAGGTTGTGGTAGAAAGCCGGATTAGAAGTGGTGGGGCCCTGCATGAACAAAGCAGTGGTGAGCATGGAAGGAGGTAGACGGATTGTAAGAGGTGGAAAAATAGAACTTAGAGAGTGATAGACTGGGCGTATGGAATGAGAGAGGAGAAGTAAAAAGTAATGCCCAGGTCTTAAGCTTGACTTTTGGGGCTGTAGGCCTGTACCCTGGGTTAGGGAGGCAAGAACAGAAACTGAGTCAGATGAGAGGGCTGATTTTTGATATGCTGATGTTTTATTATTGGTACTATGAATCGTTCTTTTGTCCTTTTTAGTGCTATTTACTTTGATTTCTATTTTATCTAGGAAATAATTTTCTACTTTTTGTTTTGTGTGTGCAACATGTGTATAAATACATGAAAGTTATCAAACTCTTCTTTTGTTTGAAAATAAGAAATTTATCACCCTTTTACTCACTTCCTCCATCCCTTTCTATCCAAATTCCAACTTTTGTTAATAAATTCATAGCTCTTGTGCCAAATTATTGCTGTTGTTTTATTTCATATTATGCATTTAAAAAAATTATCTTGTTTTCTGATTTCCCTGCTAGAATATAATCTCACTATCAATGATAGTATCTAGTTTATTAAAGGAATCTGAAAAATATTTGTCAAAAAAGATTGTGTATTTATTATGTATTTTCTCACTCTTTTTTTCTGACAGTTGCATTTAGTTTTTAAATCACTCATTATTGCTCATTGATAGTCTGTTTCTCACACAATCTAAGCTCCTTGTTTTATTCAATTTTTGATTGGCTATAGTACATGTTCAAAGATTTTCTCCCCTGAAAGAGTATGTGGGGGGGTGTTTTCTGTTCTTCATCTCAGAGACTACATACAGAGTGTGATTGGTAACAGATTTTTTCTCCCACGGTTCTGTAGGTTGCTTTATTGTCTTTGGCATTTAGAGGTTTTTTTTTTTTAATGTTCTGAGGTTTTCTGGATTTCAGTTCTTCTTGAATGGATTTGTTTCTTCTTGAATGCAAATTCATCTCTGTATACCCAGTGTCTTGGAAAGCATATGGTGGGTTGTAGTAGGTTTGGAATGAATACCGAATGAATAAAGACATAAATTAAGTTTGGACAAACTTAAAGCTGGACCACTGATTCTCTACCTCACTGCCAATCCCAGATCTGACTGACACTGATGCAACTTAAGGGAAGTCAGACATGCCACCTTACATCCTTTACATATATGACCTATAAATTCATAAACTTTAATCATGTGTTTTTCAGAATTACCGAGACCTGAAAGTTCTGAAAAAGCATTATAAACATGCAGAAAGCTTCCCCACTCTTAGAACTCAACCCAAATTCCATTCCTTCAGTGCCTTTACCATCTAGCAAACTTCGGAGCTTTGCTCAAAACACTCAGTGCTTTACCTTGGGGAGTTGGTGTGATAAAGAACAGAAATGAAATTAATTTTTCATTTTTTGATTTGGATAAAACAAAAGCATTGTCAAAGACATAGAAACAAAATTATGTGTAAAATCGTATCTCTTTTTTTCTTTCACCTTTCCTTGGCTGCCTTGAAATTGGTTTCGGTCAGTGGGAACAGCATCCCATCAGAATTTTAGAAATGGTCATTTATGATCACACAATATACCAAAAATTTTTGTGTTACAGCTAGATTTTGGGAGCCAATGAAATGGAGAATGATGCAAACTGAACCTATCAAGCCATTGCAGAGTTTGCTTAGGTGGAGGAAGAACAGGTACCTCCTAGGTTATGCAACATGAAACTTTTTTAAAACTCAATCTTTCCCAAGTTTTTCCCATGGAACATAAACTTTTAGCACTGTTGAAAATTTCTGCTCATTGATAATGGCAATAAAACCAGAGATTCAGTATTATTGGGGCACAGAGTTGAAGTGAGTTAATCTGGAAGACCCTGGGCAGGTCAGTCACCCTCCCAAACCCTTCCCACAGGCCACATGCAGAAAGACCTGTGGATGGAGGGTCAACACCAAGGTCAAGTCTAATTTACAAAAGAAAAAAAAAGAACAAAAAAATACACTCCCCCCTCAAAATGCACCACATTTATCTAACCTAGCCCATTGGCAACAAGTGTGACAACATATTATTTCTAACATTAAACAAACACTCTTACTTATAACTCTGTAAAACTCATTTCTTTTGGATATTTCAAGGGATCCAGTTCAGCAAGATTGGGTGAATAGAGCATATTTTTAAAATAAAAAAAATGCTCCTGAATTGTAATTTACTCTGCTAATTACAGTCTCTTACCTAATATATGTATATACATGTGTGTACATACATTTACATACATCCTGAAAGTCTACAAATGATTACTTCAAGTAGGAGTTTTAGCCCTCCCTTGATCCCTGAGAATTTCCTTGTTTCACCCACAGGTGAGCCTGGTTCTGGAAGTCCCTGGAGGGAGAGAGGTCCCAGTTTGCCAGAGAGCTATAATCAGCAATAGGAATATGCTTGTCATAAATCACAGTGAACTACACAACAGTACACCCACATACTTACCAAACCTGCAAGTAAGGACTCCAGCTGTACTAGCTCTTGCCAGACTTTTCACTGCAGGAAGCAGCCAATCATAAAATGATAAAGCAAACCTTCCGAAGCCAATTGCTCATCCCAGGTGAATGTGGCTATTTGTGAAGGAACAGTGTCTCTAGTCTTCAGATGAGCCGTACTGTCTCACCAGCCCTGGCACTGTCTCCAAACACGCCTTGCAGAATTGTAGATCCTCCAAATGAGGATGTATCATTTTGTATCACCAGAAGATACTTGTCTCCCCCTTGGAGGATCCACTTGCCAGAAATCAACCCGTCAATAAGTATTAAGCACATATTTCTTTCAAACACTTGCCACTCAAATCATTACAATCTCTATAAAGCAGTTCTTCAAATTGCAAGGCTTTGAATCATCTGCAAATTCTAATGTGCTGAAAAATCAAGCAACATCTCAATCTCACATGGTATTTTATCCATGAAGAAAACTATACCTTCAGCATTCAGCCAGATACAGCACACTTGGCTGCCAAATCAGCAGCAGCAGCATAACCTGAAACGGACAAATGCAGAAGCTAGGACTCCATCCACAGCTCACTGGGTCAGAATCTGTACCTTAGCAAGGTCTTCAGGTGACTTGAAGGAACATTAAAGTTTGATAAAAACTATGATAGACTAACTTTGACTCATTTATGTCAAATCACTTTAAAATTTGTGCTAAGTAATGAGAACACTGTAGCACCAATCTTAAAAAAAAAAAAAAAAATTAGAGGTTGACATTTAAACCTGAGGTCCCAAATTCAGTCTTCACACTTGTTCTATCCCCATGTTGTATATAAAACACAGTTTTTCCACTTTCCCAAATAATCATTTCCCTGTGCATATATGCTAGCAATACCTCTTAGGTGTGACTTCAAATGTCAATAAGTGTTGTGAGCAAAGCTGATTTGTTGCAACTAACTTTGGAAACATGGTTTTCATAAAACCTGATGCAACAGAAAATCATAGACATTATGCATGTGGTTTTCAGGAAATTTCACAGGCTAACTGAAATAACCTATACCTGTTCCCACTTCTGAAGTTGAATTCAACATACCAAAATTATTTCGGGACAGGCAGGTAAAAGAGTTGCTCTCTGAAATCTGTAGTCATTCAGTAGATTGTAGCTGCTTTGTGTCCTCTTTTCCGTCACGTTTGGACCACAAAGATGTTCTAGCATACACTCCCCACCCACTCCTGAGCTGCAGTGTGCGTTGCATACGGGACGGAGCCGGAGCTGTGTGACTGTCAGGGTAGCAACTTAGAAGTGAGCCAGAGAAACCAACAGAAGAGGATTTGTGTTATCAGCTTTGGCTTCCATAACAATATATCATACACTGGATGTATACAGGGTAGCTTAAACAACAGAAACTTATTTTGCAGTTTTGGAAGCTAGAAGTCACACACCAAGGTGCTGGCGAAAAAGGTCCCCAGTGAGAGCTGTCTTCCTGACTTGTCGACAAATACTTGATTGATCCATCCTCAGATGGCCTTGCCTGTGTAGCACATGGTGTGTGTGTTGGGGGCGGGGGACAGAGGGAGAGAAGATTGGAGAGAGGGGCAGAGAGACATCTGGTGTCGCTTCCTTCTCTTACAAAGACCGCAGCCCCATCAGATCAAGGACCGCCCTTATAACCTCCCTTTACCTTCATTAACTCCTTGTAGGCACTGTTTCCCAAACACAGTCACACTGGGACACAGTTCATCTCAACATCACAGCCTCAACATTTGAAAGGGGACACAGTTCAGCCCATAACATTGCACCCTCTGGCCTCCCAAAATTCATGTCCACCTCACATGCAAAATACATTTACCTCATTCCAACAGCCCCCAAAGTTTGAATTCATTCCAACATCAACTTTAAAGCCTAAAATCCAAAGTCTCATGTAAATATCATCTAAATCATATATGAGTAAAACTCCAGACATGATTCATCCTGAGGCAATCCTCTCTAGCTGTGAACCTGATATCAGACAACTCATCTGCTTCCAAAATACAGTGGCAGGATAGGTGCAGGACAGGCCATCTTGGAGCAGGTCAGTATTCCAGGACAAGTGGAATAGGGAAACTGAGACAGATAGTTCAATGGCCAAACAATTTATAACCATCTACTAAATTGCAAAATCCTATCTTCCCTAGCCCAAGCACACTCAAGAGTAAAAGGTTTACACTGCTCCTTCCCAAGCAGAGGGTAAATAGCTAACAGCACCCTGCTCAGGGAGACAGATAACAGCAATCCAAATGTGTCATTTGTGCCAACCACACCCAAGGATGGATAGTCAGGGGAATAAACTTTGTTTTGGTGGATCGGCAAAAGCTGATGAATATTCTATTGAGATCCTCCCCTACCACCTCCCCTAAAATTCCTACCTTTAGCAAACAGGTAAGAATCCTCAAGGCAGAGACCCAGATCAAGCTCTCTCTGGAGCACATCCATGCCTTTCTTCCCTCTCAGGCATGCAACTTGACTTTTCTCTCCTAAATTCTAAGGGTCCCATGAGACTTGCAACCCAGAAAGCAACGGGCCGTGGCAGCTCATCTCAGCCGTACCCCCATTCCCATCCTGTCTCCAAGGCCCCTTTCTCTGAATTTTCAGTGAGCTGACAGCAGTCCTGCCGTGGGAGGGCTCACTTCTAGGGAGCGAAGAGGAAGCACGGCAGCCTAGTCTCTGTCCTGGGGCTTCTTCTATCCTAAGCCCTTCCTTTTTTCTCCTGTGCCCAGTTTAATGAATATACTCTCAAAATCACCTGAAATCATGTCGTGAAACCTTCCCTGCACAAAGTCAAGAACCTGTTACCAACCAGCAGTTGAGGTCCTGCTGCCCGCCACTTACCCTCCAGGCAAAATCCCAGAGGCAGTGGTTTGGTGATAAAGAAAAGAGTCTTTATTCAAAAGCCTCACAATTTTGGAATAGCAGCTTTGTACAGGCATTAGTCACTTAAATCTATCGAGGAAAGCTAAACTCTTTAACTCTTTAGTCACAGCTTTAATTTTCTAAGCCTATCAATAAAGGCTAACCTCTTTAACAGCAGAGTTCTCCTATCATTTCCCCCACTAGTTTTAGTGATCTTATTTCTATAGGGTTAGTTTACAAACTAAAACATAAGATGCAAAAGCTACACAGTTTTGAAAGGGTGACAGGCTTCTGCCTCACAGATCATCCCCTCTAGAACATCCAAAGAAGAATAACCCTGCCACCCTCTGCCAGGACAGCCTGACCCTAGGCTACACCCAGAGCTCCTTCCCATCTAAAATGCTGCACATTGGGAAGCGCCGGCAGCTGCAGCTTGATCAACCAGGCATCCTCAAGAAAGAAGTAAGCCCAGGAGCCAGAGAGCCAGCACTCTTTTTATTGCCATGTGCTCTGGAGGAATCAGCTTCTCAGCCAGTCCCATCCTAGACTGTTAACCATTGCCTGGGCAAACTCCCCCTACAGTCCCTTCCTACTTCCCCCCAGTGATTCAATCAGATCTCTTGTTTCAAACTCACTTTCTACCAGCTGGCCCTAGGCAAACCTGTTCCTGGCCCAATTTCTTTTTGGTGACAATCCCATTTCAAAATGGAGGAATCAAAAAGTAAGAAGGGGTGACAGGTCCCAGGAAAGTTCAAAACCTAGCAAGAATCTCACTCCAGGCCTACTAAGACAGGAGTTTCGTCCCCATGACCTTGCCTGGGTGGTGATGGCCTTGCCCCTGAGGCTCTGGGCAGGGGCAGCCTGGCTGCTAATACCAAGAGATAGCCCCACCCTTTGAAACCTAGGAGAAACCAGTCCTGCTATGTAAGCCTATGTGGGAGTAATAATCCCAATGATCTCTGAATCACCTTTGGGATCATTCCTTCCCTTTCTTGAAGGATAATGCATGTTTACAGCTGGATAGCTCTGGTGTTCCCTCTTACAGAACCCCAGAAGTCTGACAGCCTTCTTTCACTCTCTTCTTTCCCTCTCTTCCATTTAGCCCCAGCTGGAAGTGTGCTCTGATGGTGTAATCCCATCTCTGTCCTGGGTTTCTGCTAAAATGACTGATTAAATCCGTGGTTCACACCCACACTAATCTCCTCATCAAGTGGGTCCGAGCACCTTTAGTGTCTTCCTCGGAATGCAGTTCTCATTTTTTTGCAGTATGATAAGCTGAGAATTTTCCAAAATCTTCAAGTTCTGTTTGTGTTATTTTGTTTTGTTTTGTTTTGTTTTGTTTTGTTTTGTTTTACTTAACGATTCCTTCAACTTACCTCTCTCCTGTTGCTTTTTATTATAAGGGATAAGGAACAACTAAGCTACTCCCTCAACTTTGCTTAGAAATCTCTTTAGCTAAATATTCCATTTTATCACTCATGAGTTCTACCTTTCACAAAACACTAGAACAGATTTCGGTCAAGTTCTTTGACACTTTATAACAAAAGTCAACTTTCTTTCAGTTTCTAAAAACATGATTCTTATGTCTCTCTGATTCTCATCAGAATGGCCCTGTAGGTTCATATTTCTCCAGCAGTCCCCTCAAGGCAGTCTCAGCTTTTTCTAGCAGGCGCCTAAAACTCTTCTCACTCCTGTCTGTTACCCAGTTCCAAAGCCATGTCTAGATTTTTAGGTATTTGTTATAGTAACACCCACTTCCCTGTACACTTATCTGTCTTAGTCTACTCATGTTGCCTTAATAAAATACCATAGACTGGGTAGTGTAAACAACAGAAATTTATTTTGTCATAGTTTTGGAGCTGGAAGTCTCAGATCAATCAATTTACTTCCTGGTGAGAGCTCTCTTCCTAACTTGCGGACAGATACTTTCTTGATTTGTCCTAACATGGCCTTTTCTCTGTGGTACATGAAGGGGGAGGGGGGGAGGGATAGAGAGAGATACACACATCTGGGTCTCTTCTTCGTCTTATGAGGACACCAGTCCTATAGAATTTGGGCCCCACACTTATGATCTCACTTAACCTTAATTACCTTCTCATGGGTCTTATTTCCAAACACAGTCGCATTGGGGTTTAGGGACTTAACATGTGAACCTCAGAGGCACATAATCCAGCCCAAAAATAAGGGTATAAATAGAAATTCCCCCATGAGAATGCTTCTAAAATTCTTTTACTATAATCCTGGTATTTACTGTTGTCCCTTGTTTGATCTGGAACACCTTTGAAACTTCCCAGACCAATAAAATTCCCAATGCCAGTATCTGTGTCATTCTGTGTTTTATTAGAACGCGTTATGAATTTATAAGACCAGCCCTCTGGGGACCAACATTTGACCTCTGGCAACAGCATTTTCCCAGCAAAGTGCAGTCTGCTGGGCAATGGGGCCAATCCACAGAGGAGATGGGATCATGGACACCGGACAGGTGACTGGAAAAGATCCTTCATAACCTCAGCTGTGGCAGGACCCAGCTGTGCATACAGCACGCTCACAGGAGAAGGGTATGGAGCACAGCCCACTACTAGAATCATCCACAAGAAGTATGATAAAAACATTTGTACAGTGCTTTTACTGTTTAAAATATTCCCAAATACAGTCACTCATTGAATAAATGTTTAGTGAGCGCTTGCAATGCAACAGTGGCTGTTCCAGGCACTGAAGTAAATAAATACTGTGTCACATCGTGCTGCACACGAGCAATTGATTCTTACAAGGATCTTGTAAAGCAGAAAGAGCACTGCTATCCTCAGTTTCAGGTGGGAAACTGAGGCAGAGAGAAGTTAGTAGTTTGGTATAAGCTAATGTCTGTAAATTAGGGCCGAGGTCTGCTGGCCCAGGGTCTGGAACTCTTTCTTTTAAGATGCTTTCCAATCCTGTCCAGGTTTTATCACCTTTCACCCCCAAAGAACTCACACTCCTGAACTAAGAACAGTAAAGCTAGAAGCAGCAGGATCAAGGGGGCAGGGGGCAGTCGTGGCCAGGAGTCAAGAGCGTCTATAAGAGGGGTGGGCAAGGGAATAGGAAAACCAGGTAGTGGCAGAATAAACAATTAAAAACACTACTCAACCTTGACATTTACACTAGACCCAGACAATAGGCTTGCACATTCTGCTTGCTTATGCATGCCCCTAGCTCACCCATGGCTCACAGGACAGGGACTTTTGAACTGGTTGATGTTCTTGGCACAGAAGAACAATGCCGTTGCAACTCACAGGCAAATTGTTGTCTGAGAAAATGGTTTTCCACCCAGGCAAGTTCTTCTCAAATGATTAGGAAGTGATTACATCTGAGCAGTGTGAATTCTTGTCATCCTTCTTTGACCCTGAGCCACCAGTGCACTGGGAGGCCTCTCAGCAGCTCCCTGCCTGCCAGGTGGCTTGGGTCAGGAAGGTTCCATTCAGAAACACTTCACCTCTATCTTCCATTTAAATCCTGTGCTAGGATTTAAAGAGCAGAGTGTACAATGCAAGTAAGAAGAAAAGGAGAAGAGTATTTTCAAGAGGAAAGGACCTAAGGACAGGGATGAGGAGGAAAAACAGTTGCTCTTCTCTACACACAATTGGAGTTCTTTTTGTTTCTTTAAGGATCTTCCTCTGCCTTTGGGAGGTAAAATATGGGCCACATAAATACAGCATTGTTATGGCAATTACTCACCAGTGGCATGTAGAGAAGATTCTGTTACCTGTAGCAGGCTAGCAAATAGGAACATGACATTCTGAACTGCTTCTGCCACAGGAACAGAGGCTCACATTCCCCTCCTCTTTCACTCATCACAGGTCCCCACCACATCCTCTCCCCATCAACACATTCTAAATCTCCAAACAACATCCCCGATCACTCACAATGGGTTGATGCCCGTAGACTCCTTAGCCAAGTTTCCCCTCTGGTTCCAACAGGGAAGGAAAAAATACATCTGTACTTTCAGAATTAGCAATTACAGGACATCAGAGGTGGAAGCCTTCATCAGCTGAGGGTGTTTCTCTAAATCCGGGATTCCAAATTTAGCAAGTGATTTAACCCAGGCTGAGGGAATTTCTTCCTTTCTGTGAGTTTTCATTTATCAACAGAACTGGTACCTGGAGAAGCTATGGGGAGTCACACTTCCCCTGCAGGGTTTTAGTTATTTCGAAAATGCAACCTTGGGGATTTCCAAACTCTAGAGTTCATTGGAATCTTCTCTTTTTATTAAAGTGAAATTTGTTTTGCTGAGCCTGGATGGACCAAATGATTCAGGGCAGTAAAAAGGAAAAGGCACTGAGTTGTGAAATAGGAGAGCTCTCTGGCTCGATCCCCAATTTCCCCTGTGACTAAGGGTGAGTCTCAACTCTGAGATTCCTCACCTGTAAAATAAAGATGCTATCAAGTCCTGTGTAACCACATCACAGCCACGTTTCAAAGCTAAAATGAAGTGATGCCTGATAAATCTTTACAAAGAAAAACTGGAAGTGCATTCAAATAGGATTTTGCATTCATTATTATTATTGCCTCCCCTTAAATTCTGAACATTTTTAAAGGACAGGGATAGAAATTTCTTCAGGGGTAGAAATTTTTTAAAAGACATTTTGAGACTTTTTTACATTAATAATTATTGATCAGATACCTCTTGTGTGTTGATTTAAACTCCAATCATCATAAACTTCTGTAACATTAGCTCTTGGTTCATTTGTTCCTGGTGGGACAGAGAATGCAGAAGAGGTGCTTCATTAAAAGACTACGGTGTTGTAAATTTCATCCATGTGATGTCAATGAGTCTTAACTTAATATTGCAATGCCCTATTATAGCAATTCTCAAAGATGGTCTGTTGCCCCCTGGATTCCCTGAGATCTTCTTTTGGTCCATGAAATCAAAACTAGTTTAATAATAGTACTAAGTTGTAATTTGCCTCTTTCATTGTGTTGACATTTACATTAATTGTCCAAGAGCAAAAGTGGGTCAAACAGCTGCTACTAATGGAGGCAAGGGCTCCAGAGTATACCAGCAGTCTCTGCATTTTTTTTTTTTAGATTTTATTTATTTCTTAGAGAGAGGAGAAGGGGAGAGAAAGAGAGAGAAACATCAATTGAGATCACCCCCAACTGGGGACCTGGACCACAACCCAGGCATGTGCCTGGACTAGGAATTGAACCAGCAACTTTTCAGTTTGCAGGCCGGTGCTCAACCTACAGGGCAGCCAGGGCAGTCTCTGTGTTCCTTATCACCATATACTTTCAGAAAAAAAAGGGGGAAACAGTTTTATTTCCTCTGTCGGGGAACAAAACTTTCTCCTCTACCCAAGTTCTCCTGGGTACTTTAAGGATTAAATTGACTTAACAAACAGTAAGTGTTGGCAAGGATGTGGGGAAAAGGGAACCCTAGTACACTACTTGTGGGAATGCAAACTAACTGGTGCAGCCACTGTGGAAAACAGTATGGAGAAGCCTCAAAAAGTTAAAAATGGAACACCCTTTTGACCCAGCATCTACGCTTCTGGGAATATATCCTAAGAATCCCAAAACACCAATACAAAAAAATATATGCACCCCTATGTTTATAGCAGCATTGTTTACAATAAGCAAGATCTAGAAACAGCCTAAGTGCCCATCACTAGATGAGTAGATAAAAATAAGCTGTGATACATTTACACAATGGAGTACTATGCAATGATTAAAAAGAAGGAACTCTTACCTTTTGTGACAGAATGAATGGTCCTGGGGAATATCATGTTAAGTGAAATAAACCAGTCAGTGAAAGACAAATACCACATGATCTTCACTTGTATGTAGAATCTAATGAACAAAATAAACTAACAAACAATATAGAAGCAGAAGCATAGATACATAGAACCGACTGACAGCTGCTGGGGAGAGCAGAGAGACTGGATGGAGGAAGGTGAAGGGGTTAGCCAACAAACACTCATGCATCACCCATAGACACAGACAACGATATACGGGGACTGACCGAGGGAGGGGTTCGGGAGGGGCTGGGTGGAGGTAGGCAAAGGGAGAAAAATTGAGGAGAACTGTAATAGCATAAACAATAAAATAAAATAGTAAAAAAATAAAAGATATTTACTAGTAAAAAAAGAGTCAAGTTGGCATAAGACAGATTAACAGGAGAAAATCAAGTTTAATTTGGTGTATATGGGGAATCCACATAAAAATGAAAGATTCCAAAGACAGCCAGGCAAGATGAAGTATAAATGTCTTTTTGGACTAACGGGACAAAGTAGGGAGGAGTCTGGCATTTCAAGGGGAAGGAAGGCAATTCACAAGAAGAATGAAGAGACTAATGTTAGGTAAACAAATGTTTGCTGGGTCATAAAGGAACAATGAGACACAGAGAGAATTTTCACAGACTTTGCTAGGTTTCTCCCTGTCTACCTCACCTAGGTCATATTACACCATAGTTATTTATGAAGATAGCTCCCTTCCTGGAGCAGGTCCTCTCTCTAAAGTCTTTTAGGCAGTTAGAGGGGAGGTCAAAGGTTCTTCCTGAGTCTTCTGTTCCTAAAAAATAATCAGCCTAAAATAATCCTCATACCAAAGAGACACAAGTTGGAGTAGCAAATTTTGCTTCACCAGACCTCAATAAAACAGGAAAAATTATTAATTTTAGTTAATCTTAACCCTTGATTAGATGTCTTTCAATATTGTATGAGATAAAATAAGAAGTATTCATAAAGCACCTCAACAATCTGCATCAGTGTATGTACAATTGATTGAGTTGTGAGCAGAAATACCTTATTTTTTCATGGGATACCATTTTTCTTTGAAAGACAACTGAGAGCAAACTATTATTATTTGAATGTAGCTATTTAAGAGACTTTTCCTTGAGATTGTAAAGAAAACTTAGCGCTTGAAGGAAAATGACAGACATTATTTGCTTCTAAAGATAAAACTTGAGCCTTCAAGAAAATTTTATAATTTTGAAAAACTTACATCTCTATGATATTAAGAAGTGTGATTTTTAAAATATTGTATACTCAACATTTGGAAGGTCACGTATTCACTCAATGAATCAGTATTTTCCAAATGACAAATGCATTCTATAGCAAAGTTATGCTTGGACATTAGGAAAATATAATTAATTTCATTAAAATTAGTTATTGTTGCTAATGTGTAGTGAGTTTATCATTGTTGTTTTTAAAAAATAAATGTTTTTCAGTTATAATTTCATAAAAGTTGGTTATTTTATATTAGTGTATTATTTCTCATTGTCATTTTAAACAAATACTTTAAATATTCCTATGTTTTACTTTTATATTAAATATAACTCACATAAACAAGAGCTTCTTGGGATCCTCAATAATTTTTAAGATCTAAAGGGAATTTGAGATCAAAGCTATCAAAATCACTGTCTACAAGTTACATACACACATATATATATATTTAGATTTTATTTACTTTTAGAGAGAGGGGAAACAGGGAGAAAGAAAGGAAAAGAAACATTAATGTGTGGTTGCCTCTCTAGAGTCCCCTACTGGGAACCTGGCCAGTATGTGCCCTGACTGGGAATGGAATCGGCAACCCTTTGAACTTCCAGGCCAGTGTTCAATCCACTGAGCTACGCCAGCCAGGGAAAGTTTTATATTTTTTAATGAAATATTCTAAATATCCAAAGAGAGAAATTTTTTGTCACATGTGAATAAATACTTTCTTAATCAAGAGAGAAAAAGATAATATTCGTATGCATAAAATTATATTCAGCAAAAGCCTCTCTAAGGAAATAATAATGTATATTTTCAAACCAGAATGTTACATTTCAGTAAACTGTATTTGAATCATTAGCATACGATTTACTCAAGTAACAAATACATTGAGTTTCTATGAATTGCTAATATTGTGTTAGGCTCTTGAGATACAAAGATAAATGAAATATGGTTTGCCTTCAAGGAGCTCACCATTTATAAAGCCAGGTGAAAAGGAAATTCTTCTCATACTCATTTTATTATTTATATTTATTCATCAGATACTGAGTGTCTACTCTGAGCCAGATGCCAGTGTAAACACTGGACTGACAGAAACAGGCTCTATTTTACCCTTCTCAGAGCTCGTGCCTCTCAGCAAAGCCAGGGATAACTACACAAATGAACACTTCACTACAATGATAAGTGCCGTGGAAGAGAGGTACAGAGTGCTCTGAAAGAGAAAATAGAAACTGAACCTGGTCTGGGAGGACAAAAGTAGCCTTCCCAAGGAGGTGAGTTTGACAATACTATAAACAGGCTATGAAGAGAGCTCGAGGAACTGCAAGTCAGTGCGGTAAAACCATTTACAGCCAGAGGAAGACAAAAACAGAACAAGCTGGCAGGGTAAGCAGAGATCCAAGGTCAACTAGCTGGTGACTGGTAAGGTTGAGGTTCAAGTTTAAGTAGTACCTCACTTACTCCACTTAAAAAAAATAAATTATAGTTTAGTCTTACAATGGGCCACATGCCATGGCTACACCTTACGACACATTTATTTGCATCTATCTCTCCCAACAACCCTATGAGGTACGTGCATATAAATCCCCATTTTATAGTGACTGAGGCATAGAGAGGTAAAATGATGTGCTCAAACTACACAGTAAAGAAGTAGCAGGAGCTGAAGTAGAACCAAGGCAATTTGTCCTCAGAGTTTACATTCTTAACCACTGACTACACCATCTCTCAATCCACACAATTAGTTGGTGGCAGACCCGGTACCCACAGACTGGGTCTCAGTTAAGTCAAAGCTCCTCACCACTGTCCTTCATGACCATTTCCATTTCCTGGATTGGAAATCAGCCTGATGAAGACTTGTTGTAAAATTACACTATCTATTGAGGAACACCTTTAATACCCCGAATGACTGCATACCTCCAGAAAACCCTTGGTATAGGATAGATGAGAGATTCCAGGCACAGCTTTGTCACAAAAGAGGAATATGCTGTTGAGGAAAATGTTTCAAAGCTCAGTCTTTCCCTTCCTCATTCCAGATAAATTATATTAATGCATAGCCTATTACCTAATGGGGCTGTGGTTTAACTTCCTTCTCTCATGCCTTATATGGGAAAATAGTAAAGATGGGCGCAGCCCACACAGAGCACACTTTGTGGTTTCAGGAGATATTTCCACCACCACACCTTTACTTTCTTTGGTTTCTTAAGTTAAAATTTGTATCAGGAATGTATGCAAATTTGCAAAAGTTTTGGAAAAGTTACTTAAGATAAAGTTTTGCTGGGGAATATAAGAGACTGGAAACAATCATTGAGTCTTCAAAAAAGTGTTACTCATGTGAGTGCCTCCTATTAAAGTGAGTAAGAGAAGAAAAAACTGGTTTCAATTGTAACCTACATTGAGTCTCTGAAGAAAGAAAACAGGTGAGCAATTATATTGATGTACCACTTACCACAGAGCAGTAAGAAACCTCATATGGGAAAAATGCAGGGCCATGAGGTTTTTGCAAATAATTTTTATAACATAAGCACTAGCCTGCAGAAACCTTACTGTGCCAATGCCTCCCTTTCTTCCTCTCCTGAGCCATCTCTCCCACCTTGGTTTCTAAAGATACCTGCTTACAAATGTATGGCCTCAATTTTCCATAGTGAAAATATTTTTCTAGAACAGTCAGGATCAGTTTTAACTGAGAGTGATTGAAAACTCAAATTAAAGTGGCTTTGAACTTGATGAAAATTTGTGTAATCACCCATGTGTATGTAGCTGATCCAGCACTGGAGTGATGACTTCACCATTATCCTCAGCACACAGCAGCACCCAACACCAGCCATCGCATCTGAATTCCAGGCAGCAGGACACACACAAAAAGGAGTCAGAATAAGGCAATTTTATCTCTTTCAGTGGCACTTCCTACATGTCGTATATACCCTGCTACTTACAGCTCTTAGTTCTGTCACTAAAGAAGAAAGAGGAGAGCAAGCGTCAGAGGACGATTATGTCCCCTGGCCACCCAAGTGTCTCTGTGTAAAGTTACATCTTATGTTTAAAACACATTCAGCCTCCTTCCCCCAGAGCAAAGTAACATCCCAAAGTTCCACCAGATTCACCCAAGTTCAAGATTTTTGGATAGTGCTCAGCTGTCTTTATCTGGTCTGGGTGTGACTGTTCATGCTCTGGACATAAAAAAAAATCTAAGTTGTCTGATATAACACACTCAGAAGTACAATAAGAGCAAGATAAACAGCAAACTTTTTTCCATTCAGAAAAAAAAGGGGTGGGGGGCGGTAAGAATCACACAGTGGTCACTTATTCCCAAAAGTGATCAGATACCTCTAATCAAAAAAAAAAAAAAAAAAAAAAAGTCCAATCTTCTGGTAGACCCTCATTCTGCTTAATGGGAAGGACTCCCTTTCCCCGCCATCTGTGGGCCTTGGCTCTCCTTTTTTGGAAATGTTTTCTTATCCATGAAACTAGAAAGTATATGCCCGTCTGCACAGCTTTCGGTCTTGTTGTTGGTGCTGGCTGGAGGAATGGAGTCACCGATGAGTGGAATGGCCAATTGTTTCATAGGCCAGGCTGTGGCCCCTTTGTCAATACAAAACTTAGTGAGTTCTTGCCTATTTGCATCAAATGAGTTCCTCTCATAAGAAATACTCTCTCTCAATGCAGGCTCCTTTTGTTTCCCCCACCCTTTTTCAACAGAGTTTCTACTTTGCAGTCCAAGATGGCTCCCCTAGCTTAAGCCATCATATCTGGCTTAAAGCCAGCCAGGAGGAGGAGAAGGACATAAAGAAGGCTCCCCCCACCCCTAAAAACACCCTGGGAGCCATGTACATGCCTTGGATCCATTAACCAAAACTTAGTCCCCCAGCCACGTCCAGTTGCAACATCGTGCCAAGAGCACATAGTTTTTCTTCTAGCTGACCAGGGCTCCATTAACATTTAGAGGCTTCATTACTAGGGAAGAGGGGGAACATGACCATTCAGGAATAACCAGCAATCTTAATACAACTGTATGTATGATTTTTGGTGAGTTTAAGGAAATAAAATTACTCTAAGATTCAAGAGAGGAACACGCACTATTGAGGCAACATTCTGAAAAAGATGCTGCCTGCCTCACTTGCCTGTTCTGAGCCTATAATTTTACCAGCAGGAGCTGACTGTGGTTCTTCAGCTAACACACAATAAGGCCTGCCATGTGCTAGGGCATGGTACCAAAATAATAAGCACACCAAGGATCTTGCCACGAGTCTGTCTAATTCATACTGAAGAAGTTTCTAAAAGTTGGACTTTTATATAAACTACTAGAACATCAATTGGGAATG
Source organism: Tonatia bakeri (assembly GCA_004024845.1). NCBI lineage: Eukaryota > Metazoa > Chordata > Mammalia > Chiroptera > Phyllostomidae > Tonatia > Tonatia bakeri. Next base: position 144,851 of record PVIA01000656.1, on the reverse strand, counting down.
ATTAAACTCACACAGTTGACACATGCAGTTTTCAAACAACTGACCTTAGCACTGTGCATATTAATCTAGAAATGATAGAGTATGGTTCTAATGTAGCTTTTAATTCATGTTCCCCAGGCAATTGGGAAACCTTTAGTCAAGTGGAACTGAAGGAATTGCCTCATTTTGTTCTTTCATTTTCCTCTTTGATTTCACGTCTTTGCTTATAATGGTGATTTCCTCAGGTCAAGGTTTGCAAACTGATTGCAATGGAAGATTCTCAATCTCTCTTCCTGCAAGAGCTAGCTGTCCCTGCTCTAACCATGGTTTACATCAACCATGGTTTATAGCAACCACAGTTTCCAGGAGGTTTATTTTCCTCCGATGAAGAAACTTACACTCTGAGTGTTATATTGGTTAAGTCTGGAAAAAGTTTTCTCTGTATACATCTTCTTAGCTCTCTGACAAATGCCCAGACCAACTTCCTCATGGCTCCAGTGTCACTGAGTCGAGGGCACTAGCCTCTAGTCCTGTGGGGCTGAATATTCCATGACCTATGGTGCTACAGTCACTTGAGTGGGAGTGGAGTGGGCAGGAGGAGGTGTCCATTTCCTCTACATGGACCATCTGACACAGGCCTCAAGAAGTGACCTCACTGAAATATGGACTGGTTTTATCATGGCATAAACGTGCCTTCATACCTCAATGGAACCTCTATATCCTCTCAAGTACAAACTCCTATGAAAGCCAAATTATGAAGAAAGAGAAACATGGGCTTAACTTGTTTTTCTATAGTGCTCCAGCTTATTTTAAGGGCCTGAGGTTGATTTCTGTTTATTTGCCCTTGAACACATGAGAAATGTTCATCCTCAGGAAATGCAGTTTTGGGATTTTAAGTCACTTTCTGGAGTAGAGATTATTTTTGCACCAAAGGCAAAAGGGTATGAGGAATTCTTCAAATAGAGCTCTGGTTCCCCAGAATAAAGATGTCTGTATATCACCATCACACAATAAGAACAGACCCAAAGCAGCAGGCCATTAAAAGGTCCCAGTTTGGAAACCTCAGTCACATTGAGGTAGGGTATGAGGTAAGACAACTGCAATCAATAAAAGCTACAGAAACTGTCAAGAGTTTAAAAAGTCACTCCCCACCAGATTTATGCTTTAAAACCAGCAAAGACCAGCTCAATCCAACATGGCAACTAATTTCACCTAATGGTAACCTCCTACTTCATTATATGCTAATTGTAAATGACATACCCCTGCTGCCATGATCAGAAACGGAAAGCTCACATAAGGACACAAAATGGCCAAGGGTTCTCCTCTGGGAAATGTCCTCCACTTTCCCAGGAAGGACCTTGAATCCTCATCCTTCCTCCTTGTTGAATACCCAATTCTCAATTAAATGAACCTCAATAAAGGAAGCAAATTCTGCTAAATGGGAGCTGCTATGTCTATGGTGTGACCCATTCTCTGTCTCTGTGCTTCACTAATAAACTCACTTTCACTTTATTTTTTAAAGATTTTTTAAAAATTTATTTTTAGAGAGAAAGGGAAAGGGAAGGAGAAAGAGAGAGAAAGAAATGTCAATGTGCATTTGCCTCTCACACGCCCCCTACTGGGGACCTCGCCTGCAACCCAAGCATGTGCCCTCACTGGGAATGGATTGGGTGACCCTTTGTTTCACAGGCTGGTGCTCAGTCCACTGAGGCACACCAGCCAGGGTCACTTTCACTTTAAATTCTGTGCTAGTTTGTGTTTGCATTCTTTCCTGAGTGAAGCCAAGAACCCACAGTGGGTCACAGACCTTTGGATACCAAGACACCTTGGATCCCTGAACCCCTTGGATCCCCAGAACTCCCTGGGTTCCTGGACCCCCTGAATGCCTGCATCAATGTAGCAGATGAGAAAAGACACTAAGGGTGTCACTCCTTTACTCCAGATGAAAGTCTGAATCTCCTGCTGGCTGATGTCTTTCACAGATTCTGAAACACATCAATGTGCTTTTTATGCAAGCATTTGGTGCATTTGTCAAAATTGTTTACAGGACATTTTCATTTTCTCCTCTAGCCTAGGTTACCATTTTCTCACTACTAACACCTACCTGGAAACCTATTTATAGTTTGTGATGATAAAAGGATTTGTTTTGAGATAAATCAGGATAATATTGTTTAATCTTTGCTCTAGTCAAGAAATGCTGGTCTCATTAATTAGAAACATACTTGGAAAGTGACTTGAGCTCATTCAAGATAGGTGTCATGTAAGCATTTAGAATTTTACTAGTTGCTTTTAGAAAAATCTAATTCTCAAGTTAAATAGGAAAAATATACAGATAAAATGTCCTACTTTTAGGTAAAGAATTTACTTAAATTATTAAATGTTTAATATCAAAAAGACTCATTAACTGAAGACATTCTAAGGTTGCATTCAAATTTATTCTGTTATTGGCTGGAAAAATCTACAGAGTGAGAAAATATTGTCTTTCTACTTGCTACCAAGGAATGAGTTCTATTCCCATACAATTAAACAAGGATCTTTATCTCTCACTTAGTGTGAAATTAAGAAAAAAATTCAGTTATTTTAAAGATAGAATACAAAGATGTGAATACAAAGATTGATAGACATTATTTTTGTGAAATCTTGTTTTTTAGAAAAACATAAACACTTGTTTACAAGTCTCCTTTTTTTAATGATTTTTAAAATTTTTAATTGTTGTTCAAGTACAGTTTTCTGTCTTTTACCCCCAGCCCAGCCCACCCCCCAGCCCTCTCCACTTCATTCCCATTTCCACCCCACCCTTGTTATTGTCCATGTGTCCTTTACACTTGTTCCTGCAAACCCTTCCACTTTTCCCCTGAAATTTCCTCCCCTCTGCCCTCTGGTCACTGTCAGCCTGTCCTCAGTAACAGTGTCTTTGGTTATATTTTGCTTCTTTGTTTGTTTTGTTGATTAGGTTCCTGTTACTAGTCTCCTGATAAAGCCAGTATTAGGGATAGCTCTGCTATGAAATATGCTCGATATCTTAGAGAAACCACAACATCTGCAACAGAAATCTGTGTTATGATAATGTTATAGAAATGTACTGTCCACTATGATACTGTGCCACATGTGGTGACTTAATTCAAAATTTAAGTCAATGAAAATTAAGTAAAATTAAAAATTTAGTCAATCAGTCTTACTAGTCACATTTCAAATGCTCAGTAGTCACCTGTGATGATCACATTTCAGAGCACAGAAAATATTTTCACCATTTTAGAAAGTTCTATTGGACAGTTCTGATCTAGAGTCTACTCTGGCATAGATCATCTGTTAAGAGAAGGCTCAACAAGTAGCGATCCAGAGTGAGACTTTGCGAGTGAGAGCACAGGAAGGAAGCGGAATGGGAGAGAACTTGAAACCAACAGTCTTGGTGTCTTGTACAATACCAGCCATCCAAGACCGGAAAATCCACAGCACTGCTTCCTCTTTTTATCGTACTCTGAAACACTTTTATATATATTTTTTTTAGTGAATGGAAAGGGGCTAGGAAGTCATGGACTATTTGAATTTATCTCCTTTGGAAACACAGAGAAGAATATATTTCCCCCATCACTGTCATTACAAAGTCATCGTGTTACCAAAATTAGCAGAAGATTCAGTGGAGAATAGGAAGGAAGTAGGGTAGGACAGACTTTCTAAGGAAATGGAGAAAACTGAGGTTTCTGACTCATATATTCCAGGTAGTTGCATTGTACACTATCATAGAACCTTCTATGAAATTCAACCCTCTATTCTACAAATGAGAAAACTGAGACCCGGAGACCAAAAAAGCGACTATTCCAAGCAGACTCACAGTGTCTCTGGGACAAACCCAGCAAGGCCTCCTTTCTACAAGTCTTTCACTTACGTTACTACTATCTACCTTACATATCAGCCAGACAGGTTCTCCCACCCTCCCTTTAAAGCAAACTACATAATAAAATAATTAGTTTTTTTAAAAAGATAAAATATTATCGCTCAGGAAAGCACTAGTATTGTACAAGTAAATATTTGTCAGATACTTCTTGGCTTTGTTTCTTCATGAAATGATTTAGGTTCTGATCACTTGCTCAGTTGTCTTCTGGCCCACTCTCAAAAGTCACAATGACTTCCTCACCTCTGACCACCTCAGAAGGTGGATGGGTGTCAGTGAAGGGCCCACCTCTGGATACAGACCTTCCTGACGAGGTCAACCTTGAAGAATGAGTTACTTCCAGCACCCTGAGTGAACTTCGGGTAAGATTCTAGCTGCTTTTGACTTGGTCTTGAGCCCAGAGCCACCATCACTTAGAACTTGACAAGGACTCTGGCCTTGGTCTTGGTCTCAGGAATTAGCAGAACAGTGGTTAAGAGCAGAGACTTTGCTTCATAAAGGTGGCTTCTGACCCAAACTCTCCACTTATGTGTGGTCAGACTACCAGGTGACCTCAGCCTCAGTTTCCTAGCTTACAAAGTTGAAATAGTAAGACTGTGGTTTTGAAAGGATTCAATTGGTCACTACATGTGAATAGGATTGTGTCAAAAACATGAGACTCACTCCATGAAAGGTGACACTGTTGTTAACTGACCTGAGAACCCCAAGAAGCAGCAAAGACACTTTAGGGTTTCTTAACTCCAGTCAGCCACTCGGAAGTCAGGTTTCAGATCCTGGCTTCTCTGCCACCAGCTGAGGGAGCATTTCCAGCCTGAGCTCTCACATTTTGCCACTTTAATAAAAGCATCACACCACAAGGTGGTGCTTTATTCTTAAGTTTGATTTTAGAAGGCTTTTCTAACCACAAAAAGTGCATAGTAAAGGGCATTTGACATCATTATCTAGTGCTAACTTCTGAATCCTAATGCAAATATCCAGGTGGGCTCCTGACCTCTGTAACTAGTAACCAAGGAGCACTGGCCACATATGGAGCATCCAGCCCTCTTGGTTCTTCTGCTGTCCAACTGGGAAGGAGGTGGAGAGAGCCACAGCAAAACTGAAACCTCAATTGGGTTCCTTTTTCTCTATAGCATTATGTAAACTCCTATGAAACTTAAACACTCACTGTGTGATTTCTCCCTGTTTCTGTTATTCAGTCTCCTGGTGAGCAATGATTGGGGAAGAGAAGGAGAATGTTCTTGTGACAACTGTCCTCAGGCAGTGACAAGTCCACTTCCTCCTCGTAGTACAGTAATTGAAGCCTGGGCCTTGAGTACAGATCATGGGGCTCTGAGTGTAAAGCCAATGCCCACCCCTCTTAAAGTTCAGGTTGCCCACATGCATGCCATTGGGTCTCACTGAGGCAGCTTCACATCAACATCAGCAATCTTTCCTCGTGGGTTAACTACCAAGATTAGTAGAACATTTCAGACTCTCTAAAGTGGGGGTCCCTTACCCCTGGGCAACCAACCAATACTGGTCCTTGGCTTGTTAGGAACGGGACCACACAGTAGGAGGTGAGTGAGCGGAGCTTCATCTCACTCCCCATTGCTCGAGTTGCCATCCTCCCTTCCTTGGAAAAATTGTCTTCATGAAACTGGTCCCTGGTCCCAAAAAAGTTGGAGACCGCTGGTCTAAAGGACTTTGCAACCAACTCCAACTTGCAACCATTACTGATGAGTAATGTATTTTGCAGTCCTGAGTCCTAGTCCTGGCTCAGTCACTACCTGGCTGTGTGACTTTCAGCAATTCCATGAATTTTGTTCTCTTAGAAGAAGATGGGAAAAGAAGACAAGTAGAGCAGCTGATTTTTAAGGTCTTGTATGATGCTAGTTTTCTATCAACTGGTCTCGTTCCCTCAGAAGAGATCTATGTCAGCTAAGATCTGGGTCATCATGAAGGCTAGGAGGGCTTTAGGGGAACCAGTTAAAACTGAGCAAAGACAGTAAGAGGCCAGAGAAAGGCAGGAGGAGGACAGAGAAGGCAGGAAGAGGACAGGGGAAGGAAGGGCTAGAGACTGAGTAGGTTCTGAGAACAAAGGAGAGAGGTGGAGAGGCAAGAACTCGGTTCTGTAAATTTGGGCTAGGCCATGAAGGCAATGTGAGAGATTTTTGTGGTAAATGACTTCTGCAAAGGAAAAAAACAGGTAAAGGGTTTTCTTTGGATCCAGACAAAGGATTAGCTCTACGATTCTTTTCTAGCTGATCCTTCCATAACAGCTTTTTAAAGGCTTGTATTGACTTCCCTTCACCAAGTTCTTTGACCTTTTAATCCTTCTGAAAGTGACCTGCCCCCCTTTCTACTAATGAGAACAGAGGAAAAAAGAAGAAAGTTTGCCAGCGGTCACTCTAAGATCATTCTGTTGGTTTTCTTATTGTTCTTAAGCCTGCACCCAACAACCTTTCATTACAAAATAACTAAAAGGCTGATAAACAAGTCACATCAGCTACAGTCAATCATCCACCACTGTTCATATCTTACAGCATTTTCCTTTAGTGTGTTAATGTTTTGAGTGAAAGAATCAATTAGCATCAATTAGGATCAACTTCATTTTAATACACTGAATTTTATTTTAATTAAGAAATCCATAATTTGTTTCTTCTAATAACAAAAACAAGAACATTTGGCAGAAGGCAGAGGCGATGAAAGACGAGCTTGACAGCAGCAAGCCGCTCGGCTCACGGAACCAAGGAGACAAGATCGCCACATTCCACCAAGGAGCGCGCCTGGGGAGCGCGGCACGTGTCCTTTTCCCAGTGCTGTGACTCAGCCTCTTCGAGTTTTATGAGCACTCTGGTCATGTTGCTTGGGAACCATGTGACCCTTATTTATTTGTCTGCTGAAAAACATAAATTACTAAAAATATGAACTGACTTCCCACCTTGTAATCCTGACATATATGCTATTGTTGGAGACTCTAATCCTATTACTAGAAGTTCAGATATATTTATAATCATAATTTACATAACTATATATGAGATGTTACATTTCAAAATATTATATAAAAATTTGGAGAACTTATCCCTTGGGAAAAAAGAGTCAACACTTTACCATTTTTTTTATTTAATCCAGATGCGAATGAGTGTTTAATGATTTTAAGTCTATAGATCTTTTGTAAAACTTGTTTTCATTCAAACTCATCATTGAACACATCAGATTTATACAAGTGATAAAGCCCACCAAAAAGGAATTATTATTGGTATGTATTCTGAGTGATATCTCTGAGTAAAAACTAAAGGAATAAATCAGATAAGATTATTATTCCAAGAAAACATGGTCAGGGTTTCAGTGCCTTTAAATTTTACCCATTTCCCTTCTGTGTAATGAATTAAATTTATAGCGTTAACCTACAACCCCACAGATAACTGTGTTTTCTTTTGCAATGGTTGCCTAATGAGCCACTGAAGTATTTTTATTTTGCTTCTGCTCAGAGAATGACCCTGAAAGAATCTAGATGTCAAATTATAGTTTAGTTCTAGTCATTTTTTCCTAGTCAAGTGTGAGCAGCAAATGTGGACGGGAACACATGGACAGAAGTAGATGATTAAATGGAATCCACTACATGATTTTTCCATCAGTTTTCCCAATTCGTTTCATTCCTTTAAATGAATGATGTCATCTGTTCCCATTAACTCTGGATTTGACTTTTGATTCATTAAATTGGAGTTTTGATGTATGATTGGTCTTTAAAATTAAAATGTCAAGCACAGAACATAGCTCACAGAAGCCCTCACACCCCTGCAGGGGTTAGCCATGCTGGTGTTCGATCACCCACCCTGGGGGAAGTCCGTAGTGCTGTGGAGGCAGAAAGGCCAGGATTGTGACGCCTAGAAGTTCACAGCAGCCTCTGGGCTGTTTAATTTCATCATGGCTTGTTGTCTAGCTATAAATCTGTATTTTTATTAAGATATAATTACACATAGATGGTGGCAAAGCTTGCATATTTCTGGCAAATAATTTTTGCATTAAGAGAGCTGCAGACAGATTGCTGGAGAGGCAAGGGCTTATATTTCTCTACCTTAAATCAGTTAGCTACTGTTCCATACTGCACTTCTCACAGAGCGTTTTCCCATCGGTGTCCACAAAGTGCCTAGTTCTTTCCTCTCACCCTTTTTTCCTACTATCTGCAACAGGTCCCCTTCGCTTCCTGGAGAGGAACAAATACAGCCAAATTTGTTTTATTTGTAACCTCAAAATCAATACTCCCAGCAGTTCCATAAACGTGTAGATAGCAGGGGAAAATATGAGTTACCAAACCTCATGTTCCCAGCTGAACAAAGTGATGCTCTGCTTTCTTGTTTCAGCTCTCAAACTTGAATACAGTGTCCTTTTCGCTATTTAATGCCACATTCTTCACATTTCTGTGCTTTCGGGGGTAATTTCACCATTTCAAATGGCCCCCAAGCACAGTGATGAAGCACAAGAAGACTGTGATGTGCCTTATGCAGAAAATGTGTGTGTTTCATTCACTCTATTCAGACATGGTGTACAGTGCTACTAGCAATGAGTTTGATGTTAATGAACAACATTATGTATTACATAAATAGTCCTTCAATAGAAACACACATAAAACAAGGTTAGGTGTTGGTTGATTGATGAAAACGTGAACAGAGGCTCCTAGGAACCTAATCCTTTTTCCCTCTAGGAGCAATGGTTCAGTGTCCTCTAATTCAATATTCACAGCAAATATAGAATATAACCATCAATAACAACTTTTGGCCAAGATGGAGGCATAGGTAGATACACTTTGCCTCATCACACAACCAAAAGAAGGACAACAACAAATTTAAAAACAAAAAAATAAACAGAACTGCCAGAAAATCAGACTTTATGGAAGTCCCACAACCAAGGAGTTAAAGAAGATTCACTCATTCAGACTGTTAGGAGGGGCAGAGATGGGCAGCTGGGGCAGAGAGGACGCGTGCATGGCAAGGCAGGTGGCTAGTGGACCAGGCATTCCCACATCTGCACACAGATAAAGAGGGAGGAACAACAGGGGAGTGAGACAGACCACACAACCCAGGGTTCTAGTGCGGGGAAAGAAAGCCTCAAAACCTCTGGCTGTAAAAACCTGTGGAGTTGCAATGGTGGAAGAGACTCCCAGCCTTACAGCAGAGTTAGTTGGAGAGATCCACAGGGTCCTAGAATTTACACAAAACTACCCACCTAGGAATCAGCACCAGAAGGGCCCAATTTGCTTGTGGGTAGAAGAGGAAGTGACTAAAAGTTGCTGAGAGCTGAGCAAGCAGCGTTGTTCTCTCTCAGATGCCTCCCCCAAAACATAGCACCACAATATAGCCAAGTGGGTTGCCCTGCCCTGGAGAATACCTAAGGCTCTGCCCCTTGATGCAGACCCCGGCTCTCAGGGTCCACGTCATTATGGATGAAATGAAGCATTCACATGGATCACCAAATCTGGTGGAGGAAAAGGGATGGCATGGCTTTTCTCTCAAGGGGAGCAAAAGCCTTGGCACTCACTCCAATGAGCTTTTATTGTCTTACTGGGCATATTACAAGAAGGTCCTCATTAACTATGCACAGACTCACTTTAGGTGGTTACCTTTTACAGAAAACAAAGAAGAGGATGTTAGTAATCACATCACAGAAGAGGGATATTTGCAAATGAAAAGGGAAAAGTAGTTGAACCCATTGCACTAATCCTTGGAAGGTTTAGCATAGTTTTTAGGAAGTTGCTTTGCAGTGAATGTCCTCAATTCAGGGTGAGGAAGTTTTAGCAAAAAGCAAGACTCATAGCAGCCTAGGTACATTGCAGACCTGATTCCCCATGGGAGAACATATCCATGGGCTTGGGTCCTGTGCATCTCCCAGTGGAAGCTGGGCCCACACCACGCAGGGCGACCTCCCAAAGCCCCTTACTATGTATCAAGAACACTAAGACAAAGAAATGTGGCCCAAATGAAAAAACAAATCAAAAGTCCAGACAAAATACAACTAAGTAATGAAGAGATAGCCAACCTGTCTAATGCAGAGTTCAAAACATTGGTAATCAGGATGCTCACAGAAATGCTTGAGTATGGTTTCAAGATAGAGGAAAAGGTGAAGGCTATGCAAAGTGAAATAAAGAAAAATATATAGGGAACCAACAGTGATGGGAAGGAAACTGGGACTCAAATCAATGATTTGGAGCAAAAGGAAAAAATAAACATTCAACCAGAACAGAATAAAGAAACAAGAATTTAAAAAAGTGAGAAGAGGCTTAGGAACCTCGGGGACAACTTTAAATGTTCCAACATCTGAATCATAGGGGTGCCAGAAGAAAAAGAGGAACAAGACATCGAAAACTTATTTGAAAATATAATGAAGGAGAACTTCCCCAATCTGGAAAAGGAAATAGTCTTCCAGGAAATCCAGGAATCTCAGAGTCGCAAACAAATTGGACCAGAGGAAGCACACACCAAGACACATCATAATTACATTACCCAAGATGAAAGATAAGGAAAGAATCTTAAAAGCAGCAAGAGAAAAGGAGGTAGTTACCTACACAGGAGTTCCCATAAGACTCTCAGATGATTTCTCAAAAGAAACCTTATAGGCAAGAAGGGCCTGGAAAGAAGTATTCCAAGTCATGAAAGGCAAGGATCTCCACCCAAGATTACTTTATCCAGCAAAGCTCTCATTTAGAATGGAAGGGCAGATAAAGTGCTTCCCAGATAAGGTCAAGTTAAAGGAGTTCATCATCACCAAGTTCTTATTATATGAAATGTTAAAGGGACTTATCTAAGAAAAAGAAGATCAAAACTGTGAACAGCAGAATGACAATAAACTCACAACTATCAACAAGTGAACCTAAAAAGCAAACAAAAACAAAAACAAACTAAGTGAACAACTATAATAGGAACAGAATGACAGAAATGGAGATCACATGGAGGATTATCAGCGGGGAGTGGGAGGGAAGAGAATGGGGGAAAAGGTACAGGGAATAAGAAACATAAAGGGTAGGTACAAAATAGACAGGGGAAGGTTAAGAATAGTATGGGAAATGGAGAAGCCAAAGAACTTACGTGTATAACCCATGGACATGAACTAAGGGGTGGGGGAATGCTGATGGGAGGGGCTGCAGAGCAGAGGGAAATAAAGGGGAGAAAAAAATGGGCCAACTGTAATAACGTAATCAGTAAATATACTTAAAGAAACTGCCAATAATAATGAGAATGAACTGTAACTACCATGGGTAGCTTTTCTGTTTTGCAAATGCATATTCAAATTATTTTTAAAGAAAGGAAACTGAAAATGAGAAAGTTCAGAGAAAAAAATTTCATAAAGAGAGAAAATAAATTAAAGGATAAAGAGTAAACAGAACTGGGGTTTGCTAAGTTTGCAGAGGAGACATGTTTTGAGCCTTTTACACCCCCATTCCAGGAGAGGACCAAAGAAGGGGGACGTGATCCCATGCTAAAGCAAGTGAGGTTGGGTTTACATGAGGCAGCTCTGGAGCGTGGAGTTCCACCCCTAGAGACCGGGTCTCTAGAAAAGAAAGAAGAGAGAACCGACATTAATTTATAAAATTGCTAAGTTGAATTTGAGATTTCCAAATCAGACACTCAGATTGGTATCCTCTTGCAGGAGGCTCTGCTAAGCTGAGAGGCAAGTTCTGTGATTGTAGAACATTTTCCCCGGGACGGAACTGACCCATCTGCATGAGCCTGTGTATGGAGAGTTAGGCCATTGGCCGTATTCTGACCAGTATTTTCCAGATGGCATTTCCCAGAAATCGAGGTTTGATTTTACTAGTGTGTGCATTTGGGGGTGGCAGGTGAGCAGATAGAGATGAGGAAGTAGAGTGTGTTGGTATGTGTGTGTGAACCAGTGATTTGTCCTTTTTATGTTCATGTTCTCATTTTGTGTGAGGACACATTATTCAACATTTTTCTCTTCTCTCTGTGGTGCAAGTGTGTGGGATTTAGAATCACCCAGGTATGAGTTTGAAACTGTGTGGTCTTGGGTGAGTTACTTAACCTCCCTTAACATTAGTTTTCTCATCTGTAGAACTGAGATGACCATGTCTGCCTCATAGGAATCTTTAGAAGATTCTTCTTTACCTAGTTCAAGTGGTGTTCTGCTCCCCCTGCCTCTTGGTTGCTCCCTGCCCATTCTCTCACCACTCCACTGTAGGATCCACCAGGGCACATACCCTATCACAGCTGACCTCTCACCCAAGCAGAAGCAATGTGTGTTGCATAAACTTCTGTCAGAGGTTAAATTTTCAGGTTAAAATTCTTCAGTTCATCATTGCCCATAGAATGAAGTTCAAACTTCTCGGAGATCCAAAAAGCTGTTTGTGCATCTGTTGCTGCTTACAGATCTAGTTCATGCCTTGGCATCTCACTCCCCCACCCCAGGGCTGCCAGGCTTGGCTGTGCAAGTGACTCCTGGGCAGGAGAGAAACACTATGCGCACTGCAGAAACTCAATCATCCTGGAATGAGCGTATCTTTTCTAATTGGTTGGCTTAGCGAGGGCATCCAATCCTGTTTTCTAATTTGTGCAAAGGCCTGTGGACAGCAGCATCTCTGAGCTTGGGGCATGCAGTACCCAGTTCCCTGGGTATGAGCCACGTGGTCTTGCCTCCAGACCTGTAAAGGGATTGCCCTGTCTTTACCTGGAAAAACACCATTTCCCCTGCAGGTTTCAGATTACATATCACTTCTTCCCCAAAGCGTCTCTGACCCAAGGATAGAGTTAGCAGTCTCTCAGTCCTCCACACTTGCTCCTCTTGCAGTTTTCATTCATTTACTCACTCGGTATTTAGCAATTATTTATTAAATGCCTGCCAGGCTGATGCACCGGTGTAAAGCAATCAGCAACGTGGCACACAGTCTTGGCTCTTGGAGTAGTAGCTGGAGAAGTAGCTGTTAAACAAATCGCCAAACAAGATAAGTGTTTGATTTTAATTTTGAAGGGGCTATAGGATGTGATGAAGGTGTGAATCAAACTGGAATAAGAATCAGAGTTTCCAGGCTGTATGGTGATTGACTGATCTCCTTTTTCTTTTTTTTACTTTATTGTTTATACTATTACGGATGTCCCCTTTTCCCTCCATTTCCTTCTCCCCACTTTTTCCCCCTCGCCCTTCCCCCTGGCCACCACCACGCTGTCATCTGTGTCTATGTGTCATGCACATATGTTCTTTAGTTAATCCCTTCATCTTGTTTCATTCAGTCCCCCAACTCCTGCCCCTCTCACTTCTGACATTTGTCAGTCTGTTCCCTGTATCCATGCCTCTGTTTCTATTTTGTTCATCAGTTTGTTTTGTTCATTAGATTCTACATATAAGTGAGGTCATATGGTATTTGTCTTTCACCAACCAGCTTATTTCACTTAGCATAATAATCTCCAGGTCCACCCGTGCTGTCTCAGAAGGTGAATAGCCTGATTTCTTGTCCGTCTTCCTACTAGACTAGAGGGTATTTGAGCTCTAATTCTCAGCTTTTCTCAGGGTGGTAGCCCCAGAATTAAGTACAAGACACTTAATATGCACTCAGTAAATATTAACAATATAAATATTATCATTTTGGAAACAATCTTCTAAGGCCTTGCATTTGCTCACTTGTGATGACAATACAGGATCTGGAGTACCTCTGTCCAGTTTTCATCTGTCTCTGAGAAATAAGTGGCACAGGTGTGGAGATAGTCTTGTAAAGCTCTAGCACTTGTTTTCAGAATATCTGAGCCCCCCTTGCTTTCTCCCCTTCAGCAGGCATGGACCTCCTGCACCCCTTCCTCCTGAGGGTCTTTCCCTTTCTCACCCTGCTGCAGAAACATTGTGCTGTCACCACTTACACTTTGCCCGAAGCTCATCGTACCAATGCATCTGCTCTCCCTCGTAGCTGCATTCCAGCCTTCTTTCCAATGTTTAGCATGAAAGCTTGGGTGTTCTGTAACAGGAATGTCAAGTGATTGTGGAAAGTTAGAGGGAACTGAGATACAAGGCCCACCATTGAGTGAATATTATGCCCGCAAGTATGTGTGTTATCATCATGAAATAAAACTTACACAGTTTACATAGAATGGTTTGCATGACTTAAATACTGCCAATAATAAAGCTATAAAAATTAGGACTCCTGGAGTCCCGAAGGCAAACTGGGCTTAGCTATTTCAAGGTGAAGCTGATTTGGATGTTTGGGATTCCTGAGGTGAACTCACGACAGAGCAACAGGGTTAGCTCCTCACCACCGCCCTTCACCTTCCTTCTTCCCCAGGTCTCAGACACTCAGGGCTCCGGGGCTCAGGGTCTCCGTGCCATCTTTCTGTTCCGTGCCCTTTCTTTGTGTCTGAATTTGACCTTCACTCCTGTAGCCGTACAGGCCTGTGTTATGCCCTCAGGTTACTGACAGCACCCTCTAGATTCCCAGACCCTTTGGGAGCATGAACTCTTCGGGACAGGTGGAGTGTGTGTGTGTGTGTTGGGAGTCATACACAAGAAAATAGGTGTGGTGGGAAGACATGAGCAGATGCAGGGCCCTCAGCTCTGGGTCACAAAGAAGAGCATTTCAGGACTAGGCAACCTCAACTACTGGTGGCATAGAATGAGGATGTAATACTCTCTCTACTCCTGGGCTCTGTTGGAGTCAGTAATGATTTTGGACATTGGTGCCAATTATAGACACCAGAGAAGTGATAGAAAGAAAAGAGAGAATACATTATTTATTTGTATAAATGATCTACTTACCAGTAGTCAACTGTGTGTCACATGACATATACTGTAAATTATATTGTATTAAAACAGTAAAATCTATACCTACCTATCTAACTTATAGAGCAATAAACAGAACAGAATTAATCACTAGCAAACGTGGCAGAAGCACGTTTATTTCAGCCAACACCAGCCTGTGAGTGGGAACCTTTCGTTACAGTGCAGAAACACAAGCCTCTATTTTGTCTTGCTTCCTGGGGAGGTGGTCTTTCTGGAGGGCTTTTCTGAGGTATGCAGTTTCTCCTCTTTTCCCTCCATCCTCTCAGTTCCCACTCCCTCCTCGCTAATATTTGCTGAGAGTCAGTGAGCCAGGAACAACTTCAAACAGTGGTAACTTCAGAGGTGTGAGCCTTCAGTGGTAAATGTCAGATAGAGAGAGGGCCCAAGGAGTAAGCCCCGCTACAGAGAGGGAGGGCAATGAGAGCAAGGGAGACACTGCTGTGCTGTTGTTACTAGTTTAGGGGGAAAATCACAGTAGAAAAGAGCCCACTGCAATGAAAGGAGGCTGCAACCCATAGAAAATATATTTTTACGTGCATCAGACAGGGATTATGCACTTATAATTATTCATTTCATGAAAAATTCATAACTATGCACATATGCAAATAAAACATAGAGATATACAATTAGTGCAAATATAACACTAATTGTAGTCTTTCATGAAATTCCTCAAAAATGCATGCTTAAATAGCATGCAGCACACTCCATTTATTTACAGACGGCTGATTGTGTCTGAGGCATTGTGTTAGGCATTTGGAAACAGTGATTAGCCCAGCCGGGTGTGGGTTCACACCCCCACAGCTCTTACAGCTCAGGGGCCCTGCCAGTGTCTAGTCAGGGAACTGCCAGGAGAGAGCTCGAGGCTACATACTTAACAGAGAATTCCATGGCACTGAGCGTCTCAGAAAGTGACTTGCTATCTTGGGAGGGACAGAAAAGGATCAGGAAAATCTCCCTGGGGAAAATTACATTTCTTAAGAAACGAAATTGTTGTGGTCAGGACGACTATCCCACGTCATAAAAGAGTTCACATTCCTCAGCACTTCCAACAGGCAAGTTGGAAATTCATTGCAAATGTTGGCTTCTGGCTTCTTATACATCACTAGATATGGTGTGTAGATAAAGATATGACTTCAGTACTTTACTTTTTCTAATCCCTTCATATGCAATATCTGTTTTTCAATCATTTACTTATTTATTCACTCAATAACTAATTTCAGCTCTAGACTTATACCCGGCCCTGTGTAAGTAAGTGTTCAGAGCATAGAGGTTAGTTGGAGATACCAGGTAATAAGGAAATGTAATACTAAATGTATAATTACAAATTGTAGTGAGTATTTTTTATGGGCCAGGGTTCTTAATTACAGACAACAGGACCCACTGTAAACAATTTAAGCAGAGAAGGATGTATTAAGAGATACAGCTAGCTCCACATTTTAAAGAGGCCTAAAGAAGCAGACTCTAAGCAAACCTTCCAGGCTCAATGTCCCAAACCATATTGCAGAAGTGGGCCACCAAGGGAGCCACTGTCTTTGTCAAGGGTGAGAATTACATGTCCTCTGCCTGGACCACAGTCAGCCAAATAAACTTCTGGCCACCTGTTTCTGTTCATGCAACACGTTAAAACCACCTCCCACATATATGTCTGATAAGCAGAAAATCTATCGCTTCTCGAAGCCAGCTCCAAGGGAGCCTGGGAAAGGCAGTTTTAGTCTTAGTCCCTGCCTTCTGGAAGGAGAGCAGAATGCATGCTGAGGAAGCCCACCCAGTCAGCCATAGTCACAAAGGAAAAGAGCAGAGAGTTGTCGCAGGGAATAGCTAGAAAGATCTGCTTTGTATTGGGTAATAGAGAAGGCTGTTTGAGAGAGCTGCCTTTAAGGTTGAATGTTGAGGAAGGAATAGGATTTAGGCAGTGTGTGCAAAGGCCCTGAAGTAGGAATTTGACAGTGACAGCAAATACGAAAGTAACAAAAGAAACCTTGGGTAGGAAACATAAAGTAAAGCCTGAGATACTTGGAGGGGTTAAAGGGTTGATTGTGCAGGGGCTGTGGGCCGAGGTGAGGACTTGGTACTTTATTTTACACATAATGGGAATCCCTAAGGGATCTATAAAGGGGAGTTGTGATTATGCATTTCATGAATACAATTCATAACAAACATGTTGTCATTTACTGTTAATGCTCTCTGCTGCAAGGAACAAAATATCCGACAAATGGGGCTTAGGTAAGTTCACATTTTCAACTAACAAGAAGCCTAGGAAGAGGCAATTCCCAGATCAGTTCATTGCTTGGTGATGGCCAGGATTGGGTCAGCATCTTTATGATCTTCGAGGCTGTTCCCACATGGTCACAAGACAGCAGCTGCAGTTCTAGGCATCACATGCTCCTTCCATGGAAGGAAAGAACAAGGAGAAACATCTCCTTAGAAATTAGGAAAAGGAAGATATTTTTCTGAAATATTACAGTTTCTTTGGCTGGGATTGACTATCATGACTTTGCTGAGCTTCAAAATATACAAGGGAAATGATTATCTGACATTTTTAGATTCTACAGTGGGAAGCAACCTCTACCAAGCAAGGGGAAGAGAGGAGTAGTTCTTGATAGGGAGCTGTTATATTTTATTACGAGAGTAATACTCCACACATAGTCATGTCATTCATAGAGAATGAGCGCTTCAGGGTTAGAGCTGACTGTGAGCAAGAGTGATGTCAGCCCAGACTTCCTAGCTGGAGAACCCCAGAAACTCCCTAAGACATAGAATGGCATGGTTAAAATAAATCCACCCTTGTATAAATCAATCATTTTCCTGTGTAATTGTGCTATTTATAAACTTTGTTCATAAACTTTCCCATGAGCATATTCATAGTGCAATGCACACCAGTGATACAGTTTGTAATACACTGTGCCTGGGCAATAGACATGGGACTGGGAAGGGCTACACTTCAATGCAATCCTGTGTCTACCTGAGGCCTTACACATGACTTCCCTTAGTCTTCCTGGACTGCTGTTTGACTACTTGCATTCATTTGTGTGTGCCACATGTCCCTTTCCTTCTCATCTAACTTGGTGAGAATGTGAGAAGATTCTACCTGGATGATCATACTCTGCAGTGAGGTGTTATTAAAGATGGATCTTTTTTCTCTTTTTCAGGCTAGGAGCGGCATTTTGACCTCATTGAGCTCTGTCCTTTCATCATCTCAGAACAGTTCCAAATTTCTCTCTTCCTCGTGGATGGGGGTGTTTAGTCATATTTTCCAGGTGTTGTTTGCATAAGACGAGGGACAGACAGGCTCACCCTCACATATATGTTATTTTTTGTTTCTTTCTTTGTGCTTTTTGGAAATATGCTAACGATCCCCCTCCCCCATCATGTCCCCCCTTCCGGCTCCAAGGCGGTGACAAATCTGGACTGCTGCATTCTTGCCCACTATGATGGAGAGGTGAATAGTCATCTGCCTCTTTTGTTCTCATCACAGACTTTGCCTAATGTATTCCCAACTCCCTGTACCAAATCCCCACTCCGGCTGCTCTCCATCTGGGAGATCAAGGTTTTCAGCTGTCGCTGTGAATGACATTGTAGTTCTGTGGCGCCAACTGCAAGAGGGGCTTATTGTTAAGTGCAATGCTAGACTCCACTCCAGAGACTTGTTGTGAAATTTCTAGTGGAAGGTGTAGAGATAAAGGGGGAGATAGAGAGATAGATGAACAGAAAGGAGAATTTCTACAAAGCTCTTCAGGTAAACTAAAGATAAATTGTACAGCATCATCATATGTCTTTAATGTTAAAAAATAAATGTTAATTTCCCTGCTCTCTCCCCTGCTGCTGCAATGCAATTTAGAGCTTCAGCATTGAAATCAATGCTCCACCCCTCTGTGATTCTAAAGGCTGGTACGGATAGTGAAATGGAGCGAGGGGGAAGGAAAGAGAAGATACAAGAGAAATGAGTAGAAAGGAAGATAGATATGGATGGAAGAAAAAAAGAAAAATAACAGGTTTGTGACTATAAGTGTAACTGAAGGGATGAAATTGCTGGTAAAAAGGATACTTTCAGATAGAAAAATCCCCCTCGCCATGTAGTTGAGTGCCTGCTAAGTACCAGACACTCTGCTAGGCACTGAACACTGAATATACAGTGAAGACCAAGAAAGACAATGTCACTGCTCTCACAGAGAGTACGTTCTTGTGAGGGAGACCAAAAATGAGCAAATAAACAAGTACATGATGTAATGTCAGGAGCTGATAAGTATTGTGAAGAAAAATAAGGCAAAGTAAACAGATGGAGAATAATGATAGGGCAGAAGGAGACAGAGATCTCTCAAAGAAGGAGATACTTGAGAATAAAGAGAAAACGAGGGAGCAAGGGACTGAAATATCTGGGGGAAGGCACAGCAGGGAAAAACAGAATGGAGAAAGAATGCCCCAAGGCAGAAATGGGCTGAGCAGATGGGGCGGTGAAGCCCGCAGGCAGGCAGGCAGGTAGGGGAGAGAGGAGGAGACAGAGTAAGGCCTGAGTGACAAGCCCCGTTCTGGGTGCGACGAAGAGCCACTGGGAATTTTCACCAGGACAGAAAAA
This sequence comes from Tonatia bakeri, assembly GCA_004024845.1. Classification (NCBI taxonomy): domain Eukaryota; kingdom Metazoa; phylum Chordata; class Mammalia; order Chiroptera; family Phyllostomidae; genus Tonatia; species Tonatia bakeri. The sequence goes on along the minus strand of PVIA01000656.1, from coordinate 125,655 downwards.
GATGTGCTTGGATTTTTGTTTGAAAAAGATTAGTGTGATTCTAAAGAATGATGGAAACTGCAGTGTTAGTGAGGTTGTGAAGGAACTAGAACTTTCACACCTTATGTGGGAGTATGTGTTGGTAAAGCCATTTTGGAAAACCATCTTACAGCATCTACTAAAGCTGGTCACACATACTTTTGACCAAGCAGTTCCACTCCTGTGCATATATCTAAAAAAACAAAAAAGCCTATGTCCACCAAAAAATAAGCACAAGGGTATTCATAACATATTGATTAATAATAGCCTCAAATTGGTAACACCCCAAATGTTCATCAACTGTGTAAGTGATAAATGAATGGCGACATATTCTTACAATGCAACAACACAGCAAGGAAAAATAACAAGGCACAGCTATGTGCAACTGACCTGATGTAAGGATGGAACAGGCCAAGCAAGAAAAGGTACACTCAGTATTTCTCCATTCATATGAAGCTCAAAGAGCAAAACTAATCTATCATGATAGACATCACACAAGTTTTTATATTTGAGGAGTATTGACTGGGGTGAGGTGGCTCATATCCTCAAACAGGGGGTCCTTTCATGAGTAAAAATATACACATGTCAAAATTGAGTTGAATGATTAAGATTTGAACACCTTAGTAAATGTAAGTTATACCTCAATAAGTATTTTTTAAAGAGGAAAGGAAAAAATAAAACATCATTCTGATGTTCTTTAAACATACTATAGAGTCAAGGGTGCAGGCAGAGAGACATTGAAGAGGCTACTTCAGTAGCTTGGGTGAGAGATAATGGCTTGAACTAGTATAGTAGTGGGAAAGGTCCTGAAAATGGATTAGATTTAGGAGAAATTTTAAAATTTTGGATGACAAGACATGCTAACAAATTTGTTAATGGGATATGAAAGAAAATAAAGACTCAAGGATGACTCCTAATATGTGGTCTAAGAAGCTGAGTGAAAAAGTAGTGCTATTTGTGAACAAAGGTAAGACTAGAGAAGTGGGCTTAGGACAAGCACAATCCAGAATCCGTGTCAGTTAAGGGGATTGTAGATATACTCTTGGGAGTTACCAGCATCTCAACTATGTTCAAAGCAATGGCTTAATGAGATCTTGTAGGAGGCTGATCATACATATGGAAGAAGAGAGGTCTGAACCCAGTGGTGCATAAATATTTAGAGGGCAGAAGAAAAAGAGGATCCAGAGACTTAGAAGAAGCCATGGTGAGGGGCTGACCAACCAGGAGAATGTCTTGAAAGCCAAGTGAAGTCAAGTAGAGCTACATATTCTATACTGAACTAGCAGGACTGACTCCAAAATCCACGTTTTAAACCTGGATCAACAACAGAGATCTTGCCTCTGCCAACTTTAAGAGACTGATGGTTTAATTATTGCTGGAAGCCTGATAAGAACTAGAGCTGACCATTATTAGATTTAGTAATAGAGATTATCAGTGGCTTGGCAATTGTGGTTTCATTGAGTGGGTCAAAAAGATAGGAGTGAAAAAAATGAAGAATCAGTTTAGATAACTTCTGAGGAGTTCACTATAAAGCAAAGCAGATAATTGAGGAGATGGGAGACAGGAATATGAGAAATTTCTCTTTTAAGACAGAAAATATTACAGCTGGTCTGTATGCTAATGAGAAAGGTCCAGCAGAGAGCGATGAGGGAGAACAATGGTGTGAGAGGAATGGAGAAAATTACAGTAGAAAAGCTATTAAGGCAGAGAGAAGGAATGTGGTGCCTCAGAAGAGAGGTTGGCTTTAGACAGGACAAAGGACAGGTCATCTGTTTTGGCGGTGGGCAGGTAGGCTGATTAACTGGGATGTAGGAAAATGTTAAAGTTCTTTTTGGTTTTATATCATGAAAGGAAAAACAGAAAGTTCATTATTTGAGAGTGAAGAGGGAAGTTAGAAGTGAACGGAGTGAGAGAGTGGTCTGGGAGGCGAACTGACTGGGCAAATGGAGTTGGACAGCCTGGTAGCAATGAGGGTGCTCAGGGGTTGTGTAGTCACACAGGTGAAGTGAGTCTCTCAGTAGAGTTGTGTTAAGCTCTAGGTTCAGCTCAGAGGGAAGAAAAGAATAATAACTAAATTAAGCCAAGGATGGGGTTTTGCTAGGGAGAGTAACAAAAGGAAGAAAAGGCAGGCTGGCCACAACATATGGAAGGGACTAATTTTAGTAATGGGTCAGGAAATCTGAACTGGGTAAGAAAAGAAACAAGGACATGAGCTGTTTAATGGGAAGTGAAAGGTGCATTGAGAGGAACTGGACGTCACTGGAAGATGGGTACGGCATCTGGAATATGAAGATGGGTACAGCCTCTGGCATGACCATTTCTCCCAGAAGAAATGCATAGGCTTGTGCACAAGGAAACATGTACAAATAAGTTTACAGTAGCAGTAGGTAAAATAGAAAAACAAACAAACTGGAAAACTGAATGTCTATCAACAGGAACATGTAAGTAACCACAGCAAATTCACATCATAGAATAATATGACAGTGAAATGACGCACTAGAGCTACGGGCCAACAAGGATGGCTCTCACCTAATGTCAAGGGAAAAAACAGAAGTCGTTAAGTAATACAATCATTATGGTAACAGTAACCTGAAATTTAAAAGCATGCAAAATTAAACAATAGTGTGTATGGGGGTATACCAATGAAAGAATAAAGACATGAATGGAAATAATAAGTACAAAATTCAGACAGTGTTTAACCAGGGGTTTGCCCTTGAGAAGACAGCATAGTGGGATTCAGTGCTATTGGTAATGTCTTATATCTTTAGGTGGGTGGTAGGAATGAATATGAGTGTTGCATTATCTTTGTACTTTTTGGTATGAAACATTTTATGATATATTTTAAAATAATAATAATGAAATAAGAGTAAAAAATAAAATAGTACAACTGTTTCCACTTTGAAATACATCTTTTTACCTAAATTAAAACAAATAACAGAAGGCCAATAGATTAGCAGTCTTTAAAAATTTTTTATTTTTTATTGTGGAGATGGGGAAGGGAGGGAGAAAGAAAGGGAGAGAAACATTGATGTGAGGGAGAAACATCGATCTACTGCCCTCTGTATGTGCTCCAGATGGGGACCAAACCCGCAACCCAGGCATGTGCCCAACCAGAAATCCAACTGGCACCTTTTGTTTGTGGGATGACACTCAACCAACTGACCTACACCATCCACAGCTAGATCAGCAGTTTTTAGGGACTCAAAAATTTGTTGGAGTGAGCATATTAGGAAGTGTAGGTTAGAAAATCTGGAGGTGGTAAGCAGAGAAGGGGACAAGCAATTGGGTATCTGAGAAGGGGACATGCAATGACTGATGCTGCGAGGCCTGAAGTATGACATTGAGAATAGATAGCAAAGGTGTGGTAGAGCAACTGATCACTGGAGGTGAAAGGGTCAAGGAACTGAGAAGCCAGCGTTTGTTTTTTTTTTATGGAGAATTGATGTGGATGTTAAAGGGCATGAGTAGTCAGGCTAGAGGTATAGCATTATTTCTTGAATATAATAAGTTTACAAATATTTCCTGCAAGGAACTGAACTTCCAAAAATAAATAAATCATTGATAATCCACTTTATTCCATGCCTAGAATTAGTTTTTTCCCATATAAAGTATCAATGGTATGTTGGGCATTGTTCTGTTGAAAACATACACACACACACACCCCTATCTTATATAGACCATTGTATCCTTGATTAAAAAAAACAACAACTCCTAAGTAATTTTACTTCTGCAAAGGAAACAGTTACATATGTACATGATTTTATGGCTGACCATCACCTGCATGTTCATGTCTACAATTTTAATTGTCAAATGAAAGTATCTTGAATCAAGAGGGAGGGATATTGTGACAAGTGACTCTGTTGCATTACTTGTGCTGACCACAGCCTCTACACTTACAGGAAAAGAACCCACAAGAGCATTGTGGAGTGGGGGAAGGGAGAACACCTGTAAAATGACACTTTAAAAGTCACTTTATACCAAAAGAAAACATTCAAAAGGAGATAAATATAATTTTTATTCAAAGTTGTGAATAAGTGGCAATTAAATTTTAAAACCTGAAAATTCTGTCCATCAGGTAGTTTTAAACCTAAAGAAGCATCTTTTTTTCTGAAGCCCTATTCCACTAGTACATGTTTCTCTGCCAAATCTGGAAGCGTACATTTTTATCTAATATGAAACCCAGCACCTAACACACAGGCAAGCACAGGTCAGTGTGCTTTTGAAGTAGTAGGAAAGGATTGCTTTGTACTTGTGAAAAGCTTCTTTGGTGACCACCAGCAGCTTCTCAATACTATTGCTTCAGACAGCACACTACTTGTCAAGTTTGATCTATCTGTGATCACAGAAGGCACTATCCTAAACACCAGATATGAAAAAACTTAAAAGCTCCCAAATTGATCTCTGTAGTCTTCAGCTGCATTATCTATAAGATGAAAGAATCAACTGATCTATAAGATTTCTTTTAGATTTAAAAAATTAAATTCCAAAAATCTAACTGGAGACACTACCATTGAATAATGCAAGAAATTAATATATCATATATGTGGCTACCTCAAACATATAAGTAGAGTCTCATGATATAGGGTAGTGTATGACTGCTAAATTAATGATATACCTGTGCAAGTACCTGAAAATTTATGAATCATGCTATTTGATATAGCTCTCAATTTTATATAACTTTTTTGGTAAAATTTATACTGTTTTAAAGTTATAGTTATCAAAACAGTATAATACTGGCACATAAACAGACACATAGATCAGCAATTTTTTACCTTTTTCATATCATGGCACACATAAACTAATTACTAATATTCTGTGGCACACCAAAAATATATTTTTTGCTGATATGGCAAAAAATAGGTATGAGTAGGCTATTGTTGTGTTGGCTGTTGTCATTTTTTTAATTCAACAATCTAAGGGAAAAGAAGTCAGTGCCCCTGAATAAAACATATTGCACATTTAAAAAATTTTTCAACACACAGTTAGAATGCATTGACATTGATCAATGGTACAGAATAGAGAGCCCAAAATTAACCCATGCATATGTGAGCAATTAAACTATGGTAAAGGAGGCAAGAATATACAATGTTGAAAAGACAGTCTCTTCAATAAATGGTGTTGGAAAAATTGAACAAATATATGAAGAATATGAAACTATACCACTTTCTTACACCATATACAAAAATAAACTCAAATGAATCCAGGAGTTAAATATAAGACCAGACACCCTAAAACTCCTAAAAGAGAACAGGCAGTAAACTCACATAGTGTTAGAAGTATTTTTTTGGATATATCTTCCTGGGGCAAGGGAACAAAACAAAAATCAACAAATGTCATTACATCAAAATAACAAAGCTTTTGCAGCTTCCAGCCAAGATGGAGGTGTAGGTAGACACACTGTGCCTCCTTGCACAACCAAAATAAGGACAACAAAAATTTAGAAACAAAAAAACAACGAGAACTGACAGAAAGTTGAACTGTATGGAAATCTGACAATTAAGGAGTTAAAATAGACATATTCATCCAGACCGGTAGGAAGGGCAGAGTTGGGCAGCTGAGCAGAGAGGGGTTGCGGCAAAAAAAAGCAGTGGCTTGCGACCCCGGGTGTGCAAGACAGCAGTGGGCAGAACCAGCAAGGTGCACAAGGTGGCTGGCTGACCAGGTGGTCACACATTCACTCGCAGATTAACCAGGCAAAACTAGGGAGCAAGGCAGATCGCACAACCCAGGGCTCCAGCTCAAGGAAATAAAGCCTCAAAACACCGACTGGAAACACCTATGGGGTTGAGGTGCTGGGAGAAACTCCCAACCTCACAGGAGAGTTTATTGGAGAGACCCACAGGGTTCTAGAATGTACACAAGCCACCTGCGCAGGAATAAGCACCAGAAGGGCCCAATTTGCTTGTGTGAAGCCAGGGAAGTGACTGAAATCTGGTAGAGAGTGGAGCAAGTGCCATTGTTCCCTCTCAGACCTCTACCCCACATACAGCGTCACAACCCAGCAACTGGGTTGATCCACCCTGATGAACACCTAAGGCTCCACCCCTCACTACATAACAGGTACAAAAAGACAAAAAAATAAAATGGCCCAAATGGAAGAACAGATCAAAACTCTAGAACAAATACAACTAAGTGACGAAGAGATAGCCAACCTACCAGATGCACAGTTCAAAGCACTGGTGATCAGGATGCTCACAGAATTGGTTGAATTTGGTCACAAATTAGATGAAAAAATGAAGCTTATGCTAAGTGAAATAAAGGAAAGTGTACAGGGAACCAGTAGTGATGGGAAGAAAACTGGGGCTGGAATCAATGGAGTGGACTAGAAGGAAGAAAGAAACAATCAAACAGAAAAGAATGAAGAAACAAGAATCCAAAAAAGTGAGGAGAGGCTTAGGAACATCTAGGACACCTTTAAATGTTCCAGCCTCAAAAATTATAGGAGTACCAGATGGGGAAGAGGAAGAGCAACAAGTGAACAAATAATAAAGGAGCACATCCCCAATCTGGCAAAGGAAGTACACTTCCAGGAAGTCCAGAAAGCTCAGAGAGTCCCAAAGAAGTTGGACTCAAGGAGGAACACACCAAGGAACATCATCATTACATTACCCAAGATTAAAATGAAGGAGAGAATCCTAGAAACAGCAAGAGAAAAGGAGACAGTAACCTACAAAGGAGTTCCCATCAGACTGTCAGCTGATTTCTTAAAAGAGATCTTACAGGCAAGAAGGGGCTGGAAAGAAGTATTCCAAGTCATGAAAAGCAAGGACCTACATCCAAGATTGCTCTATCTAGCAAAGCTTTCGTTTAGAATGGAAGGGCAGGTAAAATGCTTCTCCAATAAGGTCAAATTAAAGGAGTTCATCATCACCAAGCCCTTATTATATGAAATGTTAAAGGGACTTATCTAAGAAAAAGAAGATAAAAACATATACAGTAAAATGACAGCAAATTCACAATTATTAACAACCACACCTAAAACAAAAGCAAAAACAAACTAAGCAAACAACTAGAACAGGAACAGAACCACAGAAGTGGAAATCACATGGAGGGTTAGCAGCAGAGGAGTGGGAGGAGGAGAGAGGGGTAGAAGGTACAGAGAATAAGTAGCATAGAGTGTAGGTAGAAAATAGACAGGGGGAGGGCAAGAATAATATGGGAAATGTAGAAGCTAAAGAACTTATGACACATGGACATGAACTAAAGGGGGGAATGTGGGTGAGAGAGGGTGTGCAGGGTGGAGGGGAATGAAGGAGGGGAAATGGGATAACTAATAGCATAATCAATAAAATATATTTTAAAAAGTTTTGAACAGTGAAGAAAATCAACAGAACAAAACCTACTGAATCTGAGAATATATTTTCAAATACTATATCTAATAAGGGGTTAATATCTAAGATGTATACAGGTCATGCAACTCAATATTTAAAAAAAAACACAAGTAATCCAATTAAAAATGGTCAGAGGACCCAAAAAAACACTTCTCCAAAGGAGACACAGATGGCCAATAGACATATATGAAAAGATGCTCAACATTACAAATCATCAGGGACATGAAAATCAAAACAATGAAACATCACCTCACACATGTTGGATTGGCTATTACCAAAAAGACAACAAATAGCAACTTGGCAAGGATGTGAAGAAAAGGGAAGTCTTGTGCATTATTGGTGAGAAATAGGTTGGTGGTTAGTCAAAAAAATTAAAAATTAGAATTAGCGTATGATCCAACAATTCCACTGGGTATTTATCTGAAGAAAGTAAAAACACTGATTTGAGAAAGTATGTACACTCCTGTGTTCACTGTAGCATTATTTATAATAGCCAAGATATGGAAGCAACCCAACTGTTTATTGGTAGATGAATGAATAAAGAAGATCTGGTATATAGATCGAATGGAATATTACTCAGTCATAAAAAAGAATGAATTCTTGCCTTCTGCAACAACATGATCAATGTGATTGGACCTAGCGGGTATTATGCTAAGTGAAATAAGTTAGTCAGAGAAGAACAATTATGATATGATTTCACTTATCTATGAAGTCTCCAGAGGAAAAGGGGGTCAGAGGAAGGATAGAAAAGCTGAAGGGGAATAAGAGGTACAAATTCGCATAAAATAAATAAGTCAAAAGGATATAATGTACAGCATATGGAACATAGTAAAAAACGTAATAACTGTGTGTGGTGTCCAATGGGTGCTAGACTTATCATGGTGATCACCTTGTTAGTTATATAAATGTTGAATCACTAAATTGTATACCTGAAGCTAATATAATATAGTATGTTAACTATATTTTAATTTTTTATTTACTTTATTTTTAATAGTTTATTTTTATTGTATTTTTCCCGTTACCATTTATCCCCCTGATGCCAACCTTCACCTCTACCCATTCTCCACGCCCTGCAATCACCACACTGTTGTCCATGTCCACAAGTTCTTTTTCTCTTTTGTTCAGTCCTCCCACCTCCAGAACCATTTCCCAGAGCTGTCAGCCTGCTCTCTATCTATGAGTCTATCTCTATGTGGATTTTAGTTCTGTTTGCTCATTGGATTCCACATGTGAGGGAAATTATATGGTATTTGTCTTTCTCTAACTAGAGGGAGGGAGGGAGGGAGAGAGAGAGACAGGTGGAGATTGATTTGTTATTTACTTATTTATGCATTTATTGATTGATTCTTGTATGCGCCCTGACTGGAGATCAAACCCAAAATCTCAGCTTATCAGGATGACAATCTAACCAACTGAGCTACCCAGTCAGAGCTGTTAACTATATTTTCACTTAGAAATTTATTTGAGAAGATTTTCACATAAATATGGTGAAATGACATAGGTTACAGAAATCACTTTTTCTGATACCTCTTAAATGAAAACTAGTTTTTAAAAAGGCAAAAATTCTTCAGCAGAAAACCAATAAGGAAAGAACAAAGCATTAGGCCATGCACATTAAGTTGTGGCCAGAGACAGAAACAGAAGGTTCTGAAGTGTCATGGCTCTTAAGTAAAGTACACCTCTGTCCCCAGAGGAAGCACTAAGGAAAGAAGATAATCATAATACTCTACAATTTTGAGAAAAGTGAACTAAGGGTGATAAGGTAGTCTTGAGGTAAAGCAAGATAAAATACCTAAGGGGCTCAAATTTTCCAAAAGTAGGAAGCTAATCCATAGAGTCTAAAACTAAAGCACATGGTTAAATTACAGTTATAAAGTCTCCAATCTCTTAATGATTTTTATAATTTTTTTCTTAAGTTTAAAGAAATTTTTGTTGGTAAAGAAATGTTTGATGAAGGTCAACAATTTTTTCATTTTAATATCAGTTTATTTTTCTTCTGCCAAGTTTAAATAAAACTGTGATTTAAACAAATAAATAGTACCTATAGGATTATTTTATTTTTGAAGTAATTATTTATATGCTGGTTACTTTTCCACAGATCTACCTATACATCCAACTATTTGTATAGCAAATATCAGTTAGCAGGTTACATTGCATATTTCCTTTAGTCTGCACAATGTTTGCAAGCCATTTTGAGAAAATACTTCAAAATTAGAAGGTTTCAAGTGCAATCACAAGTCTCACATCATGTAATATATCAGAAGGTCTGACAACATTGGGGCCACATTTCCACTTGAGGACAATCTGCTCCACCTGAGAGACACCTGTACCCTTGGCCTGGGGCGTTCCTCTCCAGATTGCCCCAGTTCCCCCGACTCTTCTTGCGTCCCTGGCGCTGGGGAGGGCTTTGGCTCCTATTCATCATTTCACGTGCACTTTGACTTTTCTTAAAGCAGAGAAATATTTTTTACCATCCCTGTGGAAAATCCTAAGGACGACAGGGGTTGAGTGAGTTTTCTTAAACCCAGCCCATCTCAATCAGCGAGGTTCCACTGGGCTCTGGAAGGCACGTCAGTCTGCTGTAAAGGATAGAGAAAGAGAGGCAGAATGAGGTTCACCAAGGGTCACGGCTGATTTTTTCTCTTGGGAGGGTGATTATATGTGAGTTATTACTTTTTTTGTACTTTTCTTCATTCTTTGACTTTATTATGAAAATGCATCATTTTTAAGAAAACAGGCATTATACTTGAATATAATATACATACATAATTACATGTTTAATATACATATAACTGCTGCAATATGGGGAAGGAAAATGATACAACACAATCTTTTAATGAAGAAAAGTGCAGACCCTTGGAGACAGTCTAACTACTTGCCCCTGGTTGAGTCAGATGGATTTATTATTATAATCTTCAGACACTTCAGGGAATCCTCTCTCCTATATATAAAGGCAAATGGAACTTGTATATGAAGCATTTATTTATCAGGTATTAAGACTCTTCAGGACTTCTAAACAGCAGAAGAAAAATAATATTTTTAACACCATGAAAGGAAAATGTTTTTAAAAAGGTCAATTCCAGGGAAACCATGTTCAAATCAGGGAGATATTTCTTTTGTTTCTCAAGAAGGACTGACAAAGATCTTAGTTTGAATATACAGTGAGGTTTTAGTTAAGTTGTATTTGATTAATTTTCCTGATGGTTGCATTCAACTAACAAAGTCATATTATTTCCCCTTTAAGTTATTCAGTTTTGGCCCCAGGGGTTGTAACCACCACACTGTCCTCCAGAAAATAACAATGCTCATAAGGGGTAGAAGCAGCACTTGTCACACTTGTTAGGCTTTCAACTTATATTTGTTTCTTTTTAAAAAATCTAACAGTGGTATTGATGTTTTCTGCAACTATAGTTGACCTTAGTACCAATAAACTACTCTAAATAAGCTGAGATAAGAGTCACAAAGCATAAAAGCAACAGAGATTGAAATTTAGTGTTTTAAAGATACTTGCTTGACAATTATACGAGCTAATCAAAGGACTTTCTCTATTTTGAGAGCTATGGTAATAAAGGTAACAATTTTTGGACCATGGTACAATTTTATACTTTTTAATTCAGTCTTTTTATTTTGTCTCTGCATTTTCCACTTGGCAGACTATGTTGTCCCTTTGCCCTTTGGCCCCTAAGCTAGACCCTGCTTCACACGGAATGTGTGCTCAGTCACTGGGATCTAGCAAATACCAGGTCCCATTTATCATCATCGCCTTTGAAAAGACAAATCTTTCTTTGTCTAGAATCAAGGCTTCCCTTTATCACCAACTCTTCAACTTTGAATGAATTCCTTAGCCTATATCTCACACTCCCACAATATGCAATAAAGAGAAAAATGTCAATCTTTTTTACCACATAGGAATATTTTGATTGTATGTGAGAAGCAGTTTATGTTATATCAGATTCAATATATTAAATACATATATACATGTTTAATGAATCAATACATGTATTTGGCACACATTGCTCAATGCGTGTTGATGGTTAGTACTCTTTATACATTCTTTCGACAAATATTTCTCGAGTGTCTCCTACTGAATTCATGCTGAGCACTGCTCCTGTGTTGGGCATATGTCAGTGAATAAAATAAGCAAAGTCTCTTCCTTCATGGAGCTTACACTCTAAAGGAGAAGTCAACCAATTAAATAAGTACATTATATAGGATGTTTGGAGGTGATAAGTGCTATAGAGAAAAATCAAGCAATAAAGAAGAATAAAGAGTATTGAGGGAGGTTAGGAGGTAGTTGAGTTGTAATATGAGTAACGTGGCCAGAGAAGGCCTTGCTGAGAAGGTAAGGCTGGAACAAGTCTTGAAGGAAGTAAGGGAAGGATCAAGAAATCTATCTAGGAAAGTGTGTTCCATGCAGTGGGGAGAGCATATGCAAGGAACAATGAGGAGGCCAAGGTAGCTAAGCACAGGGAACATGGGAGCAAGTAGAAGGGTCTCCTTCTGTGAATGGAGTGGTTATAGAAACACAACACCCACAGTACTAGATTGCAGGGGCTGCATAACAAGGAACCACACATTGGGTGGCTTATACAGCAGAAATGTATTTCCTCACATTCCTGGAGGTTAGAAGCCTGAGACCAAGGTATCAGCAAGGTTGGTTTCTTCTGAAGACTCATCATCAGAGTTGGTTTCACCTTGGCTTGCAGATGGCCATGTCCTCCTAGTGTCCTCACATGGTCTTCCCTATGTGTGTGTCTGTGTCCTAACCCCTTCCTATTGGATTAGGGCCCACTTAATAATGTCATTTAACTTTAATCACCTCTTCAAAGGCCTTATCTTCACATGTAGTCACATTCTGAAGTGCTGGGGGTTTGGACTTCAACTTATGAATCTGGAGCGGGGAACACAATTCACTGAACAGTCCATAACACCCGCAGTAATTTCCTTTGTTGTCACACATACTATGGGAGGCCCCTTACAAGGACAAGGTTTCCTTTCTACTTCAAAGACTGGTCATGGGATTCCAGTGTCAGATGATCCCATTGCCTCCCTCTGCATTTATGGAATTGCTTACCAGGTTAGGGAATGTCCTGAAGGTTCACCACAGGAACAGCTTGGGATTATGAGTTGGCTATATAAAATGAAGCCATTTCTAGTCTCCATAGAAAGGTAGGAAAGCACAGAGACAATTTCTGAGAGAAGAGAAAGAATGCAGTCACAAGGGAAAACAGCTGCTTGAAAGTTTCCTAATTTCTCTATTTTTAAGGCTAGTTCTCAGGGAAAAATAAAGTTCTAAATTAATAGCCATAAATTCAGCAGATGGGCAAATTACTTGGTAAGCATTTCTCTTCTGAATGGAAAACAAGAGTCAGCCATCTCAAATCCCAAGCTTCCACACTCTCTCATGCTCAGCGGAGCCCAGGAGTGCTCACTGGTTAACAGTTCAAGGTGAAGGGTTGTTTTCACCCTGTTAATGGAGCCCAGACCTTATGCTCCAGAACAAGCTTAAATGAATCACTTCATTCTTGGGAGGCCTTCAGTTTGGGATGAGCCTTTGGCCCAATTGAATGCCATAGGTAGACCTTACATCTACCCAAAAGTTCTGCTGTTAACCACAACACCTGAGTTTACAGAACTCTTTTTTAATTGTCTTTTTTTTTCTGTCTGTACTGTTTCCTTAATTAGAAAAATCCTCACCCCTACCTTCACCCCACACATTCAGTGTCTCAAGGCAAGTCAAAATAATCTAAAAGGAAAAAGCACTAAGTATATAAATCATTTTTTGAAAATTTTGCCCATATTTCATTATATTCTAACCATGTGATAAAAGATGTACATATTTTTATAGCCTACCAAGCTCCTCTGGGATCTGGTGTTTTGCCACTTACCAGCTGTGCATGACCTTGAGCAGGTTACCTAAGTTCTTTGTGCCTTGGTTACTTCATCTGGAAAATGAAGGTAGATGTACCTAATTTTTAGGATGACTTAGAAGGATTTAAAGAGTAAATGTATATAATCTAAATTAGTGACTGTCACTATGGAAATGTTCGTTGTTGTCAGTACCTTCCTTATTCTTTTCTTCTGGGAAATTGCTCAAAAGACAGAGGGACGTTTGGTGCTGCAAAGCACACATCTGGGTTAATGAAATGTATAAATCAAAGAATTAGCAAACTTAATTACTACTATGTGTTCTCCTAGAGAAATAGGAATACTAATGAAGCATTTATTTAAATAATTTTTATGGACTTCCTTTTTTATAATCAACAATTGCTTCTCAAAAAGAAAAATGTATTATTATTATTATTATTATTATTATTATTATTATTATTTTGGGAGAATGGCTCCCCAAATAATAAGATATTTCCAAAAATGTTAATCAGTTAATAAAAGTTTGTAGTAGGTAATAACTACACTAGCTACCATTTGAAAAGTGCTTATTCAGTGTCAGACACTCTACATATACTATCTTATTTAATTTTCAGAAAAATCCTTACAAAAAGAACCCTGGACTTGGAAGACAGTGGTGTGGTAGAAGGAAGCAGATTTTACTTCCCCCTACACACAAGAGAAAAACTGACCGATCTACGGAGAAACAGAGAAAAATGCTAACGATATCACAACATTTATGAAAATTGGAGATCAAAAATTATAGCACACATTGAGAAACAAGACAGTAAGAAGACTGCTTCAGGATAATAAGGGCCCAGAGATCAGCGCCAGGACCAGGGAGGTTGCAGCTCCCAGACCTGGTGCTCCTGGTTCTGCCTCAGGGCACTTGGGAGAGAGCAGAATCAACCGCTCCCTTCCCAGCCAAACAGGATTGAGCAGCACTGGAGGAGGCCTCATTGCTTGAAGGCACAGAGAGGGGAGTGAGGGCTGGGAGACAATCACTCAGGGGCTGCGAGCACCCACGCATAGCCCTGGGAAGAGTGTGCACCGGAGCGGTGGACCAAGGGCAGCCTGGCTGGACGCCCCTGCCTCCAATCCGGAGATAGTGTGGTTTTGTGGAAGACCCCGACCCCACAGTCCTGAACACGGAAAAGGCATGGGAGCTCCATGGGATCCCCGGTGCTCAAGCCGCGAACTCGGGGGAAGTGCGTGCCCTTCGGGATCCCCAGAGCTCACACCGTGAACCTGGAAAAGGCTCGGGGTGGGGCAGAGTGCGTTCTGCAGGATCCTGGAGGCCACTGTGGTGAGCTCCAGAGAGCGTGCTTAGGAGGACCCAAACCCGCACACAGGGCCCTGCAGAAAAGCACCAGACCTGCTCTGGGGAGACCGCACAACTAGCCCTGGGGACAGTATGTGAGAGACTGACTGAGTTCTGACTGGGAAGAAAGGGAGAAAACCCACTCCAATCGCCCCTCAGCCTGCTGAAGCCAGTAAGACCAGAAAAACTGGTTTGGCCAGTTAGAAACCAACAAGAGGTTTTTGTTTGTTTGTTTGTTTGTTTTTTGTTTTTATTTTGATTATTTGATTTTATCTTTTTTCTTTAAGTAATGTTTTATTTTTTAATTCTTATTATTTTTATATCTCTCAATTCCTTATGCTTCCCTTTCTTCCTTCCTTTCCAAATTTATCTCTTCTTTATTCCATCTTCTGCTTTTTTTCCTTTTTGTTGAACCTGCAAGTTATTGCATATTTGTATTACCTTTTTTTCATTACTCTTACATTTTTTATTTTAATAGTATTTTGGACTTCAACAAAAGGGCCATAGAAAGAGACCCAGAAGGTCATTTCATAATACTCAAGGGAAGAATCCATCAAGAAGACTTAGACATTGTAAACATATATGCATCCAACATGGGGGCATCCAAATACATAAAGAAAATCTTAGAGGACTTCAAGAAAGATATTGACAGCAACATAATTGTAGTGGGGGACTTTAACACCACACTGTCAAAAATGGACAGATCTTCCAAACAAAATATCTACAAAGATATTATGGCACTGAATAATGCCCTAGATGAAATGGACTTAACTGATATTTACAGAGCCCTCCATCCAAAAGAAGCTAAATACACATTCTTTTCAAATGCACATGGAACATTTTCGAAGATAGACCACATGATAAGACACAAAACAAGCCTCAACAATTTCAAGAAAATTGAAATCATACCAAGCATTTTCTCAAATCACAAGGGACTGAAACTAGAAACCAACCCCAAGGAAAAAATCCCAAACACTCAAAATCATAGAGATTAAATAGCATGCTATTAAATAATGAATAGGTCAAGAATAAAATTAGGGGAAAAATCAAAAATTTTCTGGAAACAAATGAAAATGAATTCACAACAACCCAAAACTTATGGGACACAGCAAAGGCAGTCCTGAGAGGGAAGTTTATAGCAATACAGGCATACCTAAAAAAGATAGAAACATTTCAAACAAATAACCTAACCCTATGTCTACAAGAACTCGGAGAACAACAACAAAGACAGCCCAGAGCAAGTAGAAGGAAGGAAATAACCAAGATCAGGGCAGAATTAAATGATATAGAGACTAAAAGCACAATTCTAAGAGTCAATGAATCCAAGAGCTGGTTCTTTGAAAAGATAATCAAAATCAATAAGCCTTTAAGCACACTCATCAAGAAAAAAAGAGAGAAGACCCAAATAAACACAATCAGAAATGAAGGAGGAGAGATTACAACTGACACCACAGAAATACAAAGGATTATAAGAAATTACTAGGAAGAACTATATGCCAAGAAATTTGAAAACCTAGGTGAAATGGACAAATTTCTAGAAAAATATAATCTTCCTAAACTCAATGAAAAAGAAGCATAAAGCCTGAACAGACCAATAACAGCAGATGAAATTGAAGCAGTAATCAAAAAACTCCTGACACACAAAAGCCCTGGACCAGATGGTTTCACAGGAGAATTCTACAAGGCATTTAAAGAAGAGCTAACCCCTATCCTTCATAGACTATTCCAAAAAAAAAATCCAAAAGGATGGAAGACTTCTAAACTCTTTTTATGAGGCCAGCATCATCCTAATCCCAAAACCAGATAAAGACACAATGAAGAAAGAAAACTTCAGGCCAATATCACTGATGAACATGGATGCTAAAATCCTCAACAAAATATTGGCAAACCGCATCCAACAATACATTAAAAAGATCATACACCATGACCAAGTGGGATTCATCCCAGGGATGCAAGGATGGTACAATATTCACAAATCAGTAAATGCAATACATCACATAAACAAAAGCAAAGACAAAAATCACATGATCATATCAACAGATGCAGAAAAAGCACTTGATAAGGTACAGCACCCATTTATGATAAAAATACTCAGCAAATTGGGAATAGAGGGACCATTCCTCAACATAATAAAAGCCATATATGAGAGACCTACAGCCAGCATCATACTCAATGGGCAAAAACTGAAATCTTTTCCACTAAGATCGGGAACAAGACAAGGTTGTCCACTTTCACCACTTTTATTCAATATAGTATTGGAAGTTTTAGCCACAGCAATCAGACAAGAAAAGGAAATAAAAGGCATCCAAATTGGAAAGGAGGAAACAAAATTGTCACTGGTTGCAGATGACATGATAGTGTACGTAGAAAATCCTAGAGACTCTACCAAAAAACTGCTGGACCTAATAAACGAATTTGGCAAAACAGCGGGGTACAAAGTCAATATCCAGAAAACAAAGGCATTTCTGTACATCACTAATGAAACAGCAGAAGCAGAAATCAAGGAAAAAATCCCATTTGATATAGCAAAAAGAAAAAGAAAATGCCTAGGAATAAACCTAACCAAAGAGGTAAAAAACCTGTATTCAGAAAACTTCATAACACTGAAGAAAGAAATCAAGGAAGACACAAACAAATGGAAACATATACCGTGTTCATGGATTGGAAGAATTAACATCATCAAAATGTCCATACTACCCAAAGCTATTTACAGATTCAATGCAATACCTATTAAAGTACCAATGGCATATTTCACAGACATAGAATAAACACTTCAAAAATTTATATGGAACCATAAAAGACCCCAAATAGCTGCTGCAATTTTGAGAAAGAAGAGTAAAGTAGGAGGGATCACAATACCTGACACTAAACTATACTACAAGGCCACTGTAATCAAAACAGACTGGTACTGGCATAAAAACAGGCACATGGACAATGGAGCAGAACAGAGAGCCCAGAAATAAACCCAAGTCTCTATGGTCAATTAATATTTGACAAAGGGGGCAGCAACATAAAATGAAGTAAAAATACCCTCTTCAACAAATGGTGTTGGGAGAACTGGACAGCTACATGCAAAAAAGTGAAGCTTGAGCACCAACTTATACCTTACACAAAAATAAATTCAAGGTGGGTAAAAGACTTAAATATAAACTGTGATACCATTAAAGTCCTAGAGGAGAACATAGGTGAGAAAATCTCAGATATTTCATGCAGAAACATTTTTACTGACATGTCCCCTAGAGCAAGAGACATAAAGGAAAGAATAAGCAAGTGGGATCTCATCAAAATAAAAAGCTTCTGCATGGCTAAAGAAAACAGTATTAAAATAAAAAGAAAACCAACTGTATGGGAAAACATATTTGCCAATGATACCCCAGACAAGGGTTTAATCTCCAAAATATATGAAGAACTTACATGACTCCATTCTAAGAAGACTAGCAGCCCAACTAAAAAATGGGCAAAGGACTTGAACAAACACTTCTCCAAGAAGGACATACAGAGGATCCAGAGACACATGAAAAGATATTCAATATTGTTAGCTATCAAAGAGATGCAAATTAAAACCACAATGAGATACCACTTCATGCCAGTCAGAATGGCCATCATAAACAAAGCAACAAACAACAAGTGTTGGAGAGGGTGTGGAGAAAAGGGGACCCTACTGTACTGTTGGTGGGATTGCAGACTGGTACAACCACTATGGAAAACAGTATGGAACTTCCTCAGAAAACTAAAAATGGATCTGCCTTTTGGCCCAGCAATTCCACTGCTAGGATTATATCCTAAGAACCCTGAAACACCAATCCAAAATAACCTATGCACCCCAATGTTCATAGCAGCACAATTTGCAATAGCTGAGTGCTGGAAGCAACCTAGATGCCCATCAGTAAATGAATGGATCAAAAAACTATGGTACATTTACACAATGGAATTCTATGCAGCAGAAAGAAAAAAGGAGTTCCTCCCCTTTGCAACAGCATGGCTGGAGCTGGAAAGCATTATGCTAAGCGAAATAAGCCAGGCAGTGAAAGACAAATACCATATGATCTCACCTTTAACAGGAACCTAAACAACAAAACAAAGAAACAAACAAAATATAGTCAAAGACACTGAAATAGAGGACAGGCTGACAGTGATCAGAGAGGAGAGGGGAGGGAATTTCAGGGGAGAATGGGAAGGATTTACAGGAACAAATATAAAGGACACATGGACAAAAACTAGGGGGTGTGGAAATGGGAGGGAGGTGGGGAGGGATTCGTGGGTGGGCTGGAATGGGAGTAAAGGACAGAAAAATGTACTTGAACAATGATTAAAATAAAATTTTAAAAAATCCTTACAGAGCTATTATCATCTTTATTTTACATTTGAAGAAACGGAAGCCCAGAGAGGTTCAATAACCGGACCAATAGCTAGTGGGTGACAGAGCTGATTTCAATTCAAGGTCTATAACCTTCCACACCTCTGGTCCTTAAATTTAAATTCTTGATTGCAAAGTGATGAAATTACTAGACAATGGATCAGATATTCAGTTTGTAGTCCCAGTCGCTTCAGAGGCTGTTTCACGATAGTACCAACCATTTCTAGAATAGTGTGCAGACTGTAGTAATTTAGTGGAAAGTCTTAGTTTATTGTTAACATAAAAATTTAAATAATCTATGTGAAGAGATCAAGTTTGAGCGAGACTCAAGTTTGAGTATTAATTTTATTAATATTGTATATTAATAAAAATTACACTTGATAAACTATACACCACTGCTTGGCACAAATGTTTAAAAATTAAAGACTTGGTCCCTTCAGTGTCTTTTTAAAGAGAGGTCAGTGTGGTATAATCCATCCTCAGCAGGCACCTTACTTTCACTGTACATGTTACAGAAATCATTTGCTGGAATTAAGATCTCAGGCTGAAAGGAAACCACACAATGAGCAATTAAAATTAGGTGCGCACCAGACTATCCAGGTGCCAGCAATCTCAACTCATCAGGAATGATTTGTCTTACTTAACAAGTCAGCAGAATCAGAACAGATTTTTAAAAATGCTTCTGGTACTTTGATGTGACATTTTTCCATGGGATCCAATTGCCTCACTTTTCTTGATCAATATTGGCAACTCACTAGGTTTATTAACAGGAGGAGTTGGCAGGTTAATTACAGGAGGAAATTAACGCACATCAGAGACCTAGGTGATCACTCCTACTTGCAATTACCTTCCATTGTAACTGATCTGCTACAGCTTTTCTTTTACCTCTTGGGCAGTGTTTGGACAACGATGAAGTTTCAGGGAACTGTGGACTCTTAGCTCCAACTGTGCCTTTACTAGAAACTTAGCAAGGACTCATTTGTATAAAATGTTAAAGATAACCTAAACATAGCATATTAGTTTTCTGGGGCTTCCATAACAAAGTACAAGCTGAGTGTTTTAAACCGAAGAAATGTATTGTCTCACATTTCTGAACGCTAGAAGGCCAAGATCAAAGTGTCTCCGGGGCCTTGCTGTCCTATAGGCATGAGGGCAGAGTCTGTGCCAGGTCTCTCTCCCAGCTCTGGTAGACCTGTGGCTTGTGGATGTGCAACTCCAATGTCTACACGTCATTCTCCCTTTTCGTGTGTCTCTGTGTCCAAATTTCTCTTTCTGAGAATACCCTTATGACCATGAAATAATGACCTTATTTTAACTTGATTATATTTGTAAAGACTGAATCTCCAAATACAAGTATATTCTAAGGTACTGGGGGGCTAGGACTTTAACACAGGAGCTGGGCATGGGGGATTCAACCCATAACACTTAGTGTTACTATCCCATTAATGATGTCTCTAGCGGCTGAGGTCACTGAGGGAAAAAGATGGTACCATGTTGTATGGTAATAGGTGTCCCTCAGGGTTGTGCAGACTTGGGTATAAATACTGACCTTGTCATCTACAAGTTGCAGTCTTGGGGAAGTTACTTGTATTAATTGCTGAAAGATAGGTAATATCTACTTTGAAATTATTTTTTAACAATGATCCTTTAAAAATATACTTACTGTATACATTTAATAAATGTATGGTTTACAAACATTAATTTATATAATCCCTATAACAACCCTAGGAGGTAGATACAGTGGTCACATAGAAGGCATGCAGAAGTTAAGCCACTTATCCTCAGTCACACAACTAACAAGAAGCAGCTGGGCCGAGACTGAAGGGCTTCACCAGCAGCATCAGCACTGCTTACCAAAAATGGTCCACAGGCCTTCACATTCCATGCAACACCTCATGTCCTATTTACCTCATAAGAAAATATTGTACTGGCTTCCCATCTGACTCAGAGGAAAGCTAAGGTCCTTGCTATGGCCTATAGGCTGTCTGGGATCTCAATCCTGCTGGCTTTATGACCTCATCTCCTATTCTCCCCCTCATTCTTTCTGCTCCAGCTGAACTGCAGTTCTTGAACACTCGGGCATTCTGACTCAGTCTTTGCCTTTGCTGTTCCCTTAGGCTGTAATGCTTTTCCCATTACAGTTTCCAAAGGATTTGCTCCAGTCCTTTGCATAAAAGGCTCCCATCTCTCTACTTGGCCACCTCCTATGTACCTTATGCTGTTTTGTTTTTCTTTGTGTCACTCGTTATCACCTAATTAATTTATGTTTTTTCTTTGTTTCCTTACTGCTTCTCTCCCTGACCTTCATGAGGGTAGAGTCTGTACTTGTTTGTTCACTGCTGTAACCCCAGTGTTTACTGGAAGACACATGCTCAATAATATTTGTGAATGGAGAAATGAATCAATGAATTAGGAGACACTACAAAGACTGATCATGTTTAATAAATAATAATCACAATTTTTTAATGCAGACACCAAAATTTTTTGAAAGTGGTGGAGAATTGGGTTGAGAATCAAAAATTTTGGTCAGTGGATTTTTTCTTAGTATTCAGGAGGATGCATTGCTGCTGAAATTCACCATGTGTCAGGTTTCCACATTGTTCTTGGGCACAGTGCCTGGGATGTGAGAGCACTCAGCTCCTGAGGGTTGAGGAAGAAGGAGCATGAGGAGAAGAAAAGAGAAAGGAAATAACAGAGAGGGCGAGAGCTGGTGAAGGACAGCAAAGAAAGGGAAGGGAGGACATTCGAACAACTACCTGTGCTGAGCAGTATGCTTGCTACAGTGTTGGTGACAGATGAACACCAAGGGTGGGCCCATGAGAAGCTGCCCAGTGGTGGACGGCACATGTGTTGGTCTGGTTGTCCGCAGGGAAGAGTGCTCTGAGTGCCTCCATTCTCTGTTTCTTTTTTATGAAAAGAGAGGATTTTCTCTGAAGCCCTGAACGCCACTTCTCGAAGACACACAGTCGTGCCAAGATCAGCACTGAAACTTTTTAGACATGCAGTCACCTCCAGAAGCATTTTCTGTCCTCAGTGGTAAGAAAAGTTGCTCAGCCTCTTGTCAATGCATTTTCTTATTGGTTTCCAAAAGTCTAGATATATTATTTTCTGAAGGGCTTTCCTGTCTCCCACTGTTCTCAGCAAAGGAAATAATACTTTGCTATGACTCTGTGTGCCTAGGTCCTATAGAAATAAATTGCTATGCGGAAAGGCTAGCAGAGGCAAACTCACTCTAGGGGAAGTGCATTTAGGTTTACAATTCCAAATATTAAAAAAAAAAAAAAGGCCTAACCCAGGTCATAGTGTCTACGACTAATGAAAATTCTACCAGCTGCCACTCTTCACTGGTCTGAGACAGCAGCCAGTGTTTATGGGTAAGTGTGCTACAGTGATCTTTCCTCAGGCTGACCCCAGCATCTTCCCGTGGAATGTCCTTGTCAGCCTTAATAGTTGCCACATTCCATACCGATCTTTCTAGCAGGGGGGTGTGAAGCTCTGCTACTATATAAGGTTGTTTCCAGCTGCCAGTGGTGCTTTCACAGACAAAGCTTCATGTGTCAGACCATTCTCCACCCAAACCAAAGGCAAAATGGAGAGATCTCTTGGAAGAGATCCTTTGGGTGTGTGACCACAAAATGCAGAAATGTGCTGCCATTAACAATGTCTGACATCACTGTGCGTTTGACATTCCAAAATGTATTCCCTTTGCCATGGCCAGGTGGCTCAGTTGGTTGGAGCATCGTCCCCTAAACCAAGGGGTTGCATTTCAGTTCCCAGTCAGGGCATATACCTAAGTTTCGGGTTCCATCCCAGTAAGAGAGTTTCTGAGAGGCAACCAATTGATGTTTCTCTCTCACATCAATGTTTCTTTCTCTCACTCCCTTCATTTATCTCTAAAAAATCAATGAAAAAAATGCCTTCGGGTGAGGATAAAAAAGAAAAGACAAAGAAAGTGTACACCTTTATTGGAAATTTAGAAAGACAACTCTTTGGGGTCACAGTTCACAAATGTACATTCTGCAGCTATATTCACTGTGTAGATTTGAAAGAGTGCCCCACGATTATTTCATTTTCAGAAAATGGAAGGAGGAGAGAATTCAGATTTCCAGGTAATTTTCTGGTAACTAAATTTTCTGATATTTAACACAAAGTCCACACTGTGGAGGATGGATCAAGGCAGGGCAGAGATTCAGCATCCATTTTATTTGATGAAGGTTGTAGAGTAAAATGCGTTTACTTCCCTTGGGACATATTTTTAAATTCACCATTACAATGTATCTGCATATTCTGACTATGCACAAACTCTCTTATTTCTTCAGCCAACAATTACCTGCAACACACTTTGCCGGCACAAAAGAGTTGAAGAGAAAGGGAAGATGTAGGAAGGGAAGTGTGATCCGGAAACGTCTTAATTAAATTATGGGGGATAATTAATACCTAAAAATGTCAATAATGTTGCGTTACCAAAAACAGAGAATCAAAATAAAAGATGTACTTCAAATTATTAAATGAAATAAATCTTTCAAAGCAATAAAAAAGACTCTTTATGATAAAAAACAGTAGAAAATAAAAATTGTTCCCTGTTAATATTTAAAATTGAATCTATTTTTACTCCTAAGCAATACTAGAAGATGCTGATTTAGATCAGTGTTTTTCCAAATCACTAAATCATAAAAAATAATGTCTTAAGTGTAAAGAGAGCCGTTTCTGGTAGGACACATTTACATTTGTTCCCATTCCCTTTCATCCTGCACGTCGGCAAAAGCTTGTGTTTGCATTATTCTCATGAGACCCCAGTACGTGGCCATGAAACCAACCCATGAAAAGTTAATCAAAAACATCTTAGAAAAGAGCAATGAGAAAATACATTTTTAAAAAGTAACTTCTCTTATTAGATATACGTAAGAGTTGTTTAGTTGTTTTTTACCTCCACGGACTAAAGTTTCCTGAAGTTACCATAATGCAGGTCAGCCTCCCCAATCAGTTGAAGGCCTTACAAAAAAGACTGGCCTCCTCTGAAGATCAGCAGACAACCCTCACACTCAGACTGTGAGACTTCAGCTCTTCCACAGTCTGCTGGCCAACCCTGTTTTGGACTCACCAATCTCCACAAATGCACAATTGCATGAGCACACGCACACACACATCCCAATGGTCCCCGTTCTCTGGAGCATATTGGCTAATATAGCCTCCAACAGTCTGCCCTCCACTCAGTCGTCATGTGATCCTTTAACATCTGTCAGATCTTGTTCCTTCTGGGCCCTCAACTCTCCAGTGGATTCCCATCTCAATCAGTGAAAAAGCTATGCTATTTACAGGGGCCTACAAATCTCTACAGGATCTGTACCTCTCCGGTCTAATCCACCACCCCTCAACCTGACCATATCAGCTGTAGCCATACTCCTGAATATTCCCTGAGGCTCAGGTTATTTGCTATCATGATTCGTCTGTCTAGAACATTTCCCCCCCCAGATGTCTGCATGACTCTTTTATCTCCTTCAAGTTTTTGTCATGCCCTCAAGATTCCTCCTTAATCACTACTTAAATCATACACTTAAACTCTCCATTAGCACCCTGACCTCCTTAAGCAGCCTTATTTTTCTCTGTGGTACCTGTCTAACACACTTCTTGCTGTCTCTCTGTTGTTACAACTAGAATGTAAACTGCACAAGGGCAGGAATCTTTTATCCCCAGATTCCTAAAGTGCCTTCATAAATATTTGTTGAAATGAATGAATGTCTTCTGCTGTCTTTTGTATCTTTGAACTTTCCCCTTTGGCTGTTTCCCCTCAGCACTAGAAAAATAAAATCTCTTCAAGAGTCTCCATATTAACAAAACAAAATAACAAAGACCAACCATGAAACTTCCTCCGGCCCATTCTCAGTTCTCTGCTAGTGTTGCTCTACACGTCCCCAAGTCACTTCACCAAAACCCCGATTTGAGTTGTGATATACAAACTGACTACATCCATTTGCATCCCGACCTCTATCCCAGCCCACTCTTCTGGAGCTGCAGGTCCTGTAGGACAAACA
Organism: Tonatia bakeri; assembly: GCA_004024845.1. Taxonomy (NCBI): domain Eukaryota; kingdom Metazoa; phylum Chordata; class Mammalia; order Chiroptera; family Phyllostomidae; genus Tonatia; species Tonatia bakeri. The sequence continues at coordinate 100,710 of PVIA01000656.1, read as the reverse complement.
TCTCAAACTCAACATTTCCTACACGGAAACCACTATTCTTCCCCAAGACTACCCTTCATGTATCTGCTGTATTTGATATCCTTGTCTACCCAACTTGCCCAAGACCAAAGCTCACATTCCATTGTACCTCCTCCTCCTTCCTCAACCCCATGTACACATTTTCATGGAGTTCTTTCAACTTTATCTGCTAAATTACTCACAAATGCATCTTCTTTTCAAGATCCAAATTCAGACCTTCACCACTTTTTGTTCATATTACTACCTAACCCCTCAATGGCTCTTCCTTCCTCTTGTCTTTTTCCTGCTGCCTTAATCCTCCATGGCTGCCAGAATTAATCTCTCCAAAATCCAGATTAGACTCTTTCATACCCCATCCTAAAACACTTCCTTGGTCCCCCACAGCATCAAGAAAAAAAGTCTAGCCCTGGCTGGGTGGCTCAGTTGATTGAAACATCGTCCTGTGCACCAAAAGTTTGCAGGTTCAATCCCCAGTCAGGGACATACTTACATTGTGGGTTCGATGCCCGGTGGGGGCACTATAAGAGGCAACTTGTCAATGTTTCTCTCTCACATCAATGCTCTCTCTCTCTCTCTCTAAAGTCAATAAACATATCGTTGGATGATGATTTAAAGAAATTTTTTTAATAAGAAGAAAAGTCTAAAATCTTTTATGATCCACAGCCCACCTACCTTTCTCACCTGGTTTTCCCCACAGCCCTGATGATCTATACTTTCCCCGTGGCAAACAGTGCCTAGAGTGTCCTCTCATCAGTTCATCTTGCCTTTATGCATGCTGATGCAGGGTCTGAAACCCTCTTTTTTATTTGCAGTTAACTTGTACTTATTCTTAAAGTTTCACCTTGTGTAACACCTTCAGCAGGGTGATTTAGATATTGTTTGAGTGCTCACAGCATCACATACATACTTCTACCAGCATTTTGCATCTATTACTCTGAATTAAAGTTGATTTATTTTACTTCCATCTTTCTAAACTTAACAGTTTTTAGGAATTTGTATATGTATATATGTATATGTGTGTGTGTATGTGTGTATATATATATATTCCTCACTGTTAGCTCAGTTACTGGAATAGAGTAACTGTTCAATACACCTTACTTAAAAATACAACTGATTTTCTTGTCAGTTCTTAGCTAAATAAGTCTAATTAAATGAAATCAATGGACAGTGACACTTGGACAGCTTGAGATTTACTAAAAGAGTGATGCTACTTTCACCAGGAGCCTATGAAAAGGATTGTGTCATTGATGGAATGAAGATTCCTTGTGTAGTTCCACTAGTGCAATGTGTCAAAAAATTTTAAGGGCGATTAAGGTGGCAAGTGATGATGGGGTTGGAGGGAGAGAAAGGAATGATATGGAGCAAGGAGCTGTGTCCATGTGACAGCAACTAACCCTAAAGTCACCCTAATGTCAGTTCCCATTAACAGGAAGAAAAACAAGGCAGGGGAGACATTCTAAAGTTCTTGCATGGAAAGAACAGGACTCTGCAGCTGGAGAGGAAAATCCGAATGCTTACCAAGGAGAATGCTTGCCCACATCCAAAAATCCTTTCTGGAGTAACGATAGGACTGAGGGGAGTAAGATTCTCTTGATCCTTTCTTGAGGACTAACTGATAATGTGAACATAAAGGTGAATGGATTAAATGTCTAAATACAATGTGCCTCTCTTAAGAATTCCATTGGGATCATTCTTGTTCTACTAGAGGAAGAAGAAGTTAAAAAGAGGATATGTGTACATGGGAGAGTATATGCTGACTGTCCAAGTGTAGTAATTGGTATAAAATTGTGTGACCAGCTAAAAATGGGAATGTCATTGGCCACATTTTTAAAAAAGATTTTATTTATATATTTTTAAGGAGAAAGGAAAGGAGGGTGAAAGAAAAGGAGAGAAACATCAATGTGTGATGATTGCCTCTGTCCCCTACCAGGGAGCTGGCCTGAAACCCAAGCATGTGCGTTAATTGGGAATTGAACCAATGATCCTTTTGTTTGCAGACCAGCACTCAATCCACTGAGCCACATCAGGCAGAGCTCACTGGCCACATTTTTAAACATAAAATATAAACTCTATGCCACATGTTGTCCTTCAATTTTCACATCAATTCATTAATTCACACTACTTGGGGCCAGTGGTTCCACATACTACTAATTGGTCAGATTGTACAAAGTTGCAAGACTGTTTATTAAAAGCAACCTTATCAGATGATCAGCTGAAATCTGATTATACTTTATGGCACTGGATTGTAATGTTCTGCAAAGGTGAATGGATGGCCATTTGAATTGGTCTCTGAATTTCTGTTTCACCCAAAATAGCTAGAAATTCCACCAGGAACTTCTTTATATATTCAGATTTGGGATATTTTACTGCTTTTTTAAAAAGTGTATAAACTAGTTATCTATAGCATCAACAAATTTAGCACTTTGGTTAAAAAGGAAATTAGGAGAGTTTAGCACTATCATTCTTATCATAAATGTGCTGGTTCAGAGTAATTGTTCCCCTTCCCAAGGACAACTAGTAGAGTGAAAATAATGACTCGGGAGTCAATGGATGTGTTTTGTTTGCCAACTATTCTGCTTACCAGCTATATGAACCCCAGCAAAGTTATTTAACTTCTTTGAGTCTCAGTTCTCATATCTGCCAAATGTGTGTAACGTCAATTAATGGTGTTATAGATTAAATTAGATGTAATATTCTAGAAGAATCCTAGAACATCATTAATTTTTTAAATTAACTCACTCTAAATTTTTTTCAGCTATTAATATCTTTTTTTACATTAAAAAAATTATTTTTAAAGAGAGGAGAAGGTAGGGAGAAAGAGAGGGAGAGGAACATGGATGTGAGAGAGAAACTTCAATCAGTTGCCTCTTATACATGTCTGACCTGGGACTGAACTTACAACCCAGGCATGTGCCCTGACTGGGAATCAAAGTGGTGAACTTTCACTTTGTGAGAGGACACCCAGCCAACTAATCCACAATGGTCAGGGCTCAACTATTGATATCTTGTCTGCACACTGCCTAGGTATCTCTACAATTCAGAATCCTCATTTTTCTTATTTTGAAAATCTGGATATTTTTTCCATTATTATCTGACAATTCTATGTTCCCTGTTCATTTATTCTGTATATATTTATTGAGAACTTACTATATGCCAGGCAATACTTTAGGCACTGAGGGTACAGCAGTGAATAATGGAGATCAAGTCCATTCTCTAATGGAACTGATAATCTAGTAACTAGATGAGTTCCAATTTGAAACAAGTCAATTGCCAAAACCTACTGATGATTTCATTACCCAGAAATAAAATCTGTCTGCAGTTGGAGACAAACACTTATTTTTAACACCTGGATACTCTCAAGTGTTTCCTTTTTAATCTTGAGTTCATTTTTCTCTTGAGATTTCGTCTCTAATTTCCAGACTGAAGATCATTCTATTTTTTTATAGAGGGAAACAAAATAGGAGTTGCAGAATTCTATCCTCTCTCTCATATAGTCATAGTTTCCCAGCTTTTCTATGCAGTATTGTCCTCCTTTGCTCTTATTTGCATTCTGAACACAGTTTTCAAAGCCCCTTTGGCTTGTTCTAGCTCATTCTATGTAAAAGCCCTGAGAGCAGCTTTTTTTTCAGCAAGTTCTTTAAAACTGAGCTTATGAATAAATTTCAAAGCTCATCAGGGCCTTTGTGACTGGCCACATCGATTGCTGCATTGTCATTCTCTTTACTAAATATAATTACATGGTGCATTCTGTCTCCCTTTCTCTCTTGAATCATATATCTCTGGCCAAAGCACTGGAATTTGTAACAGCCTTCCTAAAATCTGAGATCACAATGATTCTTTACACCTGTACTGGCCAACTAGCCATATATTCAATTATAAATTTTCTAGAGGTCACATTTTAAAAAGTAAAATAAAATAAAACAGGTAAAATTAATTTTAATAATATGTTTATGTAACCTAATATATCCAAACATTAGCATTTGAAGATGTAATCTATAAAAACTTAACAAAATGTTTTACATTTATTTTTTGTGTGTTAAGTCCTCGCAATTGGGTGTGCATTTTGTATTTACAGCACATGTTAATTCAGAATAGCCCCATTTCAACCATTTGATAGTCCCCTGTCCCTACTGACCACCATGTTGCTCAGCACAGCTGTAGACCTATCGTGCAGGAGCTATTTATGCTATTCATTATTTTCTTTTAGTATTAAGCAGTTCCTTCACATAATGCATTTAGTTTGTATAAACTTCGACAAGAGATAAAAGTGCCTTAAGTTCTAAAACTGAGTCACTTGGAAGTAATTTTTATTATATTATGAGCTCAAGTCTTATAACTTTTGCTTCTTCTTTCTTATAACTTCCACATTAATGTACCTGGTAATATCATTTGAAATAATCATCACCCTAGTAGGGGGTCACTAATTGTTTCTACCTCTGTTTTCCTCACCTCCACTCTCCATTGTTTTTCATCTTCAGTGTCTTAGTTTGTCATGAAAACAAAAACATAGTAGATTAATCTAGCTGTAAAAGGTATCAGATAAACAAAGAGATTGGAAAATGTTTGATCTCATTAATAAACAAATAAATATAAAATGAAAGAGCAATTGGGAGCTATTTTGCCTATTACATTAATGATTTGCTTTTAAATGATAACAGCTGGTGAGAATGAACCTTGTAAACTGTTTCTCACATACTATTGGTGCTATTGTCACATCCTTTGAGGAAAGTCCTTTGACTATGTGGGTCAATTGTGTTGAAATTATTCATTCCATTTGATGCTATAATCATCCTGTAGGGAATTTGTCTATAGAAATCATCAGAGATATTGATCATAATATTCACATGCAATGTTTACTTCAGAATTATTCATAAAATCAAAAAAGTTAAAACAACCTCAATATCCAAAATGGGAAATGGGTCAACTAACGTACACTATGTTCATTAGGCAATATATTAAATATGTATTAAAATTGTGATTATGTAAAGCTTTCAAGAATAAATATACAAGAATAGCATTTAAGTGAAAAGCATAGAATGAAATAATATACGTATATAATTCAATGAAACATGCAAGTCAAAGAAAGATACTAAAAATAACATACAAAAATAAAACAGTGGTTCTATTTCAGTAGTGGGATGAAAATGATCTTTTCATTGCTGCGTGATTCATGTTTTCACAAAAATCTTTTATAATTTATTGAAATAAATAGTCATACATTTTAAAAGTCATTAGTAGGATGTTAAGTTGTTGCAGAAGCATATTCAGGAATTTCCAATTGCCAAAAAACCAACCTGAATCCTGGTCCTAATGAGCTCTGAGTCCTAAGCACAACTTTACAATGCTTCTTGGCCTCGGCTTTCGTATTTATAAAAATGAGCAGCAGAAGTACATTTAAATGACATTGTAAGTTTTCCCAGATAAAATTCTATGACTTTACAAAAGTATGGACCAAAATGATCTCTACTGTGTGTTTATAATGAGGGTGAAATAAGATAATGTTTATGAAAGCAATTTAAACTATAAAAAGCAGTATACCATTTTACATTGGTATGTACTACCAATAAAATTTAGCTCTGTAACTACACTGTGCGTTGGACTTTGGCAAAATAATCAGATTGTGAGTGTCAGTTTATGTACATATTTTATTTTTTCATTTTTTGATTGGACAACAATGCAAGGTGTTTCAACAAATTGATGGAGATGAAATAACCACCTCCTAAATAAGTGTGGATACTCCACATCTTGCACACATCAGCTGGCCTCTTATTTAATTTACTGCTATAGGGTACCACATTTGTACACTAATATAGCAATCAGTAAGACATTTATTCTAACTTGTTATTAAACTTTTAATTTCCATGCATAAATTAATTTACTCAAGAGATGTATGCATTCCAACCAAGTTGGATGTGTCAGGCACTATCATAGGATTTGACCAGAAAATAAAGTTGAAATGCTACCTCAAGGAGTTTACAGTCCTGAGGAGGGATGTACAAAGGCACTGAATAAGCCAACACAGAGATTAAAAAAGAAAACCCCCCAAAACCAACCTACTATGTGCTAAGTATAAATAGAAAAAATTAGTTGCCACAAAAAATGACTGCTAAAACACAGACCCTACTTCCAAGTGGATGGTTAAGGATGGGATCTCTCTGAATAAGTGACCACCAGAGCTGAGAGAATGAGGAAGAAAGGCAGGAAGCCACAGAAAGGAGTTGCAGGCAGAAAAGCAGACAGACACTCTGCCTTTGTTCAGGAACTGAAAGTGGCTCAGTATAGCTGGAAACATCAGTGTGAGGAGGACAAAGAAACAAGATGTGACTGAAGCAATGGGGAAAAGCCAGTTCAAGGAGGGCTTGGATGTCTGGAGAGAAGTTTGACTTTCACTCTGTGTGCAACGGAAAGCTACCGAAATGAAACGCTATGCTCTTTTCTGTGGCTCTGGTTACACATATATCTACCGTTCGATGGGGCTCACAGGTCATTTACTTATTAAGAAATCTTGTTTCTCTGTGTTTAATATAGATTTACTGAAATAAATTTACTGTTACATCTTTCTGTATTTTCCAATCTGCTGTTCATCCCATTCAGTAAAATTTTTATTTCTGATTTTTTGTTCCAAATTTTCTAAGTATTTAATTTTTCTGATTTAATATTTATTGTATTTTTCCATTACCATTTAGTCCCCTTATATACCCCTCCCCTTGGAAATCTCCATATTGTTGTTAATGTCCATTAGTCCTTTTTCCTTTTTTGGTCAATTTCTCCACCCTCTAACCTCCCCTGCAACTAGCTGTCATCCTGTTCTCTATCTGTGAGTCTGTCCCCATTTTCCTTGTTAGTTCATTTTGTTCATGAGATTCCACATAGAGAGAAATCATATGGTATTTGTCTTTTTCTGAATGGCTTATTTCACTTAGCATACTGTTCTCCAGGTCTATCCATAATGATTTAAAGGGTAAATTTTTCTTCTTTTTTTATGGCCAAATAGTATTCCATTATGTAAATGTCCCATAGGTGTTTTATCCACTCATCTACTGACAGACACTTAGGCTGCTTCCATGTCTTGGTGATTGTAAATAACATTGCAGTGAACATAGGGGTGCTTATGTTCATTCGAATTAGTGTTTTGGGTCCCTTCAGATATATTCCCAGAAATGGGATTACTGGTTCAAAAGGCTGACCCATTTTTAATTTTTTGAGGTATCGCCATACTGCTTTCCACAGTGGCCTTATCAGTCTGCTTTGCCAACAGTGCAAAAGGTTTCTCTTTCTCCACATCATCACCAGCACTTGTTGGTTGTTGATTTATTGATGATGACCACTCTGACAGGTATGAGATGATATCTCACTGTGGTTTTATTTGCATTTCTCTGATGACAGTGAGCATCTTTTCACATGTCTATTGGCCATCTGTATGTCCTCTTTGGAAAAGTGTCTATTCAGGTCCATTTCCCATTTTTTAATTGGGTTGGGTTTTTTTTAGGGTTGAGTTTTGAAAGTTCTTTATAAAATTTGGATATTAACCCCTTATCAGATGTATCTGCAAATATGTTCTCCCATTCTGTGGGTTGTCTTTTTACTTTGTTGATGGTTTCCTTTGCTGTGCAAAAACTTTTTCATTTGATGTAGTCCTATTTGTGTATTTTTTCTTTTGCTTCCCTTGCTTGGGGAGATATAGCTGATAAAATATTGCTATAAACAATATCTGAGGTTTTGCTGCCTATGTTTTCTTCTAGGATTTTTATGGTTTCAGCTCTAACATTTAATTGTCTGATCCACTTTGAATTTATTCTTCTGTGTGGTGTAAGGTGATTTAGTTTCATTTTTTAGTACATGTTTGTCCAATTTTCCTACACTATTTATTGAATAGACTATCTTTAGCCCATTGTGTTAATTGACTATAAAGGTGTGAGTTTATTTCTGGGCATTCTATTCTGTTGCATTGATCCATGTTTTTGTGCCAGTTCCAGACTGTTTTGATTACAATGGCTTTATAGTATACTTTGATATTAGGTAGTGTGATTCTTCCAACTCTATTCTTTCTCTGGATTGCTGTTGCTGTGTGGGGCCTTTTGTGGCTCCATATAAATTTTTGAAATATTTGTTCTAGTTTTGTGAAATACATCATTGGAATCTTGATAGGAATTGCATTGAATCTATAGATTGCTTTGGGTAGTATGGACATTTCAGTAATGTTAATCTTCCTATCCATGAACACTATATGTGCTTCCACTTATTTGTATCTTCTTCTGTTTCTTTCTTCAGCATCTTATAATTTACTGAGTACAGGTCTTTTACCTCCTTGGTTATATTTATTCTTAGGTATTTTATTATTTTTGAAGCAATTGGGAATGGGATTGTTTTCTTAATTTCCCTTTCTGTTAGTTTGTTATTGGCATATAAAAATGCAACTGATTTCTGAATATTAATTTTGTATTCTGCTACTTTGCTGAATTCTTTTATCAGGTTATTAGTAGTTTATTGATTGAATCTTTGGGTTTCTCTATGTACAGTATCATGTCATCTGCAAACAATGACAGTTTTACTTCATCCTTTCCAATTTTGATACCTTTTATTTCTTCTAATTGTCTGATTGCCGTAGCTAGGACTTCCAGTACTATGTTGAATAAGAGAGGTGAAAGCGGACATTCCCATCTTGTTCTTGATTTTAAGGGGAATGCGTGTAGTTTTTGCCCATTGAGTATGATGCTAGCAGTGGGTTTGTCATGTATGGTTTTTATTATATTTAGGTATGTTCCTTCTATTCCCACTTTTCTCAGAGTTTTGATCATAAATGGGTACTGGATTTTATCAAAAGCTTTCTCTGTGTTTATTGATATGCTCATGTGGTTTTTATCTTTCATTATGTTTATGTGATGAGTCATATTTGTTGACTTGCAAATGTTGTACCAACCTTGCACTCCTATAATAAATTCTACTTGATCATGGTATATGATCTTTTTGATGCATTGCTGTATTCAGTTTGTTAATATTTTGGTCAGATTTTAGCATCTATGCTCATCAGGGATATTGGCCTACAATTTTCTTTCTTTGTAGTGTCTTTATCTGATTTTAGCATTGGGCCAATGCTGGCCTCATAAAATGATTTTCGGAGACTTCCCTTCACTTGGATTTTATGAAATAGTTTGAGAAGAAGATGTGTTAGTTTTTCTCAGAATGTTTGGTAAAATTCACCTGTGAAGTCATCTCATCCAGGGCTTTTATTTGTTTGGATTTTTTTTATTACTGCTTTAATTTTATTGTGTGTAATCTGTCTATCCAGATTCTATGATTCTTCTTGATTTATTTTTGGAAGATCGTATGTCTCTAAAAATGTATCCATTTCATCCAGGTTGTTCAGTTTACTGACATATAAAGTTGTTCATAATATTTTCTTAAAATCCTTTGCATTTCTTTGTTGCCAGTTGTTATTTCTTGTCTTTCTTTTCTGATTTTATTTATTTGGGTCCTCTTTCTTTTTTCTTGATGAGTCTGGTTAAAGGTTTGTCAATTTTGTTTATCTTTTCAAAGAACCAGCTCTTGGATTCATTGATCTTTTGTATCTTTTTTTAGACTCTGTTTCATTTATTTCTGCTCTAATCTGTATATTTCCTTCCTTCTACTCACTTCGGGCTTTGTTTGTTGTTCTTTTTCACGTTCCTTTAATTGTTAAGTTAGATCCTTTATTTGAGCTTTTTCTTGTTTTTTTGTTTGTTTGTTTGTTTATTTTTTTGGGGGGTAGGCCTGGAATGCTATGAATTTCCCTCTTACAACTGCTTTCCTAGTGCCCCACAGATTTTGGATTGTTGTATCCTCTTCTTCATTTGTCTCAAGGTGTCTTTTGATTTCTTCTTGATCTAATTGTTACCCCATTCATAGTTTAGTAACACATTATTTAACTCGTATGTCTTTGTGGTTTTTTTCAGTATTGTGATTCATTTCTAGTTTCATACCACTGTGTTCAGAGAAGATGCTTGATATGATTCCAATCTTCTTTAATGTATTGAGACTTTTTGTGCAATGTAATATGTGGTCTACCCTAGAAAATGTTCCATGTACACTTGAAAAGTATATATTCTGCTCTTTTGGGTGAAATGTTCTGAAGATATCAATTAAATTCATTTGATCTAGTGTGTCATTTAAAGCTGCTATCTCCTTGCTGATTTTGTCTTCCTGGTAGATTTGTCTGTTGAAGTCAATGGGGTGTTAAAATCCTTGACTACAACTATATTTTTTGTTGATTTCTCCCTTTATCTGTCCATCAAGATTTGTTTCACATATCTAGGTGATCCTACATTGGGTGTGTAAATGTTTACAAGGGTTATATTCTCTTGTTGGATTGTTCCCTTTATCATTATGTAGTGTCCTGCTTTGTCTCTTACTACAGCCTTGGTTTTAAAGTCTGTTTTGTCAAATATAAGTAATGCTACCCAGCTTTTTTTCTTTTCCATTTTTGTGAAATATCTTTTTCCATCCCTTTACTTTTAGTCTGTGTGTATTTTTTTATCTGAAAATAGTCTCTTGGAGGCAGTATGTATATGGGTCTTGTTTTCTAATCCATTCAGCTACCTTCTATCTTTTGGTCAGAGCATTTAAGCCACTTACATTTAAGGTGAGTACTGATAGATATGATGTAGTGCCGTTTTATTGTTAGACTATTTTCCTCTGCTTTTTTTCTTTCTCTTTTTCTTCTTCTTCTTAAAGCAAGTCTCTTAACTTTTGTTGTAGTACTGGTTTGGTATTAACAAACTCCTTTAGCTCTTCCTTGTATGGGAAGCTCCTTATTTCTCCTTCGATTTTAAATGATAGCCTTGCTGAGTAAAGTTGCCCTGGTGGTAGGTCATTGCTTTTCTCACCTTTAGTACTTCCCATCATTCCCTTCTGGGCTGAAATGTTTCTGTTGAGTAATCAGATTCCAGTTTAATTGGTGCTCCCTTGTAGGTCACTCCCTGCTTTTTTCTTCCATCTTTTAGGATTCTTTCCTTGTCTTTGAGCCTTGTCATTTTAATTATGATGTGTCTCAGTGTAGGCCTCTTGGGGTCCAACTTGTTTGGGACTCTCTGAACTCCCGGGATGTGTGACTTTTTCCTTCACCAGATTAGGGAAATTTGGAGTCATTATTTCTTCAAATAGGTTCTTGATCTCTTGCTTGTTCTCTTCTCCTTCTGGTATTCCTGTGATGCAGATGTTTTTATGCTTCATGTTGTCCAAGATGTTTCTTAAGCTCTCCTCATTTTTTTTTATTCTTTTTTCCTTCTGCTGCTATGCTTAGGTGTTTCTTTCTACCTTGTCTTCCAAAACACTGATTCTGTCATCTGCTTCATCTAACCTACTGTTTATTCCTTCCAGTGTATTATTTATTTCAGATATTGCATTCTCTATTTCTGACTGGTCCTTTTTTATGGTTTCTACGGTTTTTTTTTTTTTCATGCTGTTGAGTGTCCTTATAATCAATACTCTAACCTTTCTATCTGATAAGTTACTTGCCTCCATTTAATCTAGTTCTTCTGGAAAATTCACTCGTTCTTTCATTTGAGGTCTGTTTCTTTGTCTTCCCATTCTGGCTGCTTTGTATATTTCACCTTAGTGGTTAAATGAATCAGCTGTCAACAGGTTAGTTGTTAACCTCATTAAGCTATAATCAGCAGCCTGGCTTAAGCACCACAGTGTAGAACAGAGTAATTCGTGTATTTTGGGGTATTACTTCCCCTCAGGCTGATGACATTCAGAAAGGAGTGCTCTGAAAGTAATGTTTTCTGCAGCATGGGGAACGACAGCACAGGGATCCTGGAAGCTGTTCCTTCAGTTCTCCCCCCAGAGCCACCAACCCCAGACTCTCTGTAAGCATCTCTAGCCTGCTCTGCTCTCCCTCTGCTGGCACCCAGGGCATGTGGCTGCAAATGAAATTTTGTGCATTGGCCATTTAAGATGCTCTCTTCATTTCCAGCCATCTCTCTCTGGCAGACGGAAAACCTGCTGCTTTTCAGAGCTGGATGTTATCTGGGTTGCTTTCTGGCTCTGGTGCTGTAGGCTAAGGAGCCCAGCTTGGGCCTTCGACCCCACACGTCCCAGGGGGAACCCTCAAATCCCTGAAATATTCCTTTGGCACTTCAGCTGCTGTCCATGGGAGCCCAGTCAGCCCTCTCACATCTCCTCCATATTTCCTACCAGTCGCATTGTGGTGAAGTGCTTCCTTCCGTCTGTCCATGGTTATTAGGTGTCTCTCCAGCTAGTGTTCATTTGGTTATTCTGGATGATTTCTCTACAATTTAGTTGTAATTCCAGATTGGTCCTGGGAGGACGTTAGTGTAGCTTCCACTTAGTCCTTTGCCATCTTGGATCCTGGTTCCATATTTATAATTAATGGAATTTAAACTTACAAATATGAAGTGACCTTTTTCTATTTTAACTGCTTCATAGAAACTGAAAACTCATGCTAATAAAAATTCCATCTCTGAGAACAGATTGATGAACAAAAGGGCTGCTATTCAAATTTAAGAAGCTATTAAAAGGAAAAATAGAAAAAACATCAATAGCTTCATTATTCTGATCATAATGAAATTAAAATGTAAATGTAGTCTGCTATAGTGGGATTGTTTGTGAATGCCACAATTATAGATGACAATGAATGCAGATCATAACATACTTTGTGCACAGCTCTGGAATAGTGGAATGAAGAAAAGTTTGTTCGAGGCTATATTTAATGTGATAATACTATAAATGTAAGTTGTGATAAAAATTTTATATTTATGCTAAATGTTATTATAAGGATTAGTACCTAAATCTTGTAGCCAACATTCTAGAAAATTCTAGAGCAGCCCATGAAGTAGTGACCAATATATTATCTTCATTCTCAATAAAGCTTTAATAAAGGCTTTGAGGCATGCAAAATTAAGATCTTTTGTGAAAACATTCAGCCTATGGTCTCTTGAAGTCCAAAAGAAAGGCAATCCAATACCAATGATAAGCATTCCCCAAGTGAAGGTTACCCAGCAAAAGGATTCTAACAGTCCCCTTTTCAGTTCTAACAACAGCTCATACTTCTCCAGAAGATTATGTATCTTTTTATCTCTACCTATTAATATTAATAATGTGATTTAGTCTAGAATCCCTGATGCTATACTTTGTTAAAGTAATATTGAGTTTAATAATCTAAATTTTTTTAATGTATTTTGTCAGCAATTTATATTTTAAACATTTTTTACTTCACATGGAAAAATACAAGAATAGATTCTACCCCCTTTTGTTTGTATCTCTAATCTCAAGGAATATTACAAAATTATCAAGATATAATTAATTTTGATTCATGTCCCTATAGAGGAAATATGTGCTATAATATAATTTTGAATGGTGGTGACTAGATAGTATCCAAAAATGGTTTTAAAAAACTGTCCAATAATTAAATGATCATATCTTATAAATGTGGAAAATGACGAAAGGCAGAAAAAAGATCAGGAATCAGGAAATCTGGATTCTAGTCCAAGCAGGACAAGATGAAATTGAATGATTGAAGCTTAGTTATCTCAGTCATCCTTCTCATCTAAAAAGTAAGGGCTTGCATCAGAAAAATCACTATAGAGCACATTTCCCAAGAACTCCATTAATGCAGCCTGCAACCCAGATATTTGCACAGAATATTTACTAAACACAAAAAGGTGCTGAAGCCAGTGTACTCCACATAAGAGGCATAACCTTTCAATGTCTCTCTCCTCCCCCACTCTCCCTGCTCACCTTCTGAGTGTTTAAAGCATCTGATTAATACTACAGAAAAAAATTAAGATTAGTAAAAACAACAGCTTTGCTTTACCATGTTCGTGAATTCATTCATTCTCAAGTTTCCCAGCTCTTTAAAATGACTTAAACTAGAGTTGGTATGCTTTTAATGTTTCTTTTGTTTTCCTGGAATTCTCTAGAAACCGTCTCTCTTAGCCATTCTAGTTGAATGTACATTTTCTTTCTAATACATAAACGTTCTCTTTTTAAATGTCCTGTGACACAGTCTTCCCCCAATAATACATTGCAGTTTGGTTTCTGGCACTGTCTTTGCATCTTCACTTTTAAAAATTAGATCTCCTTCTGTGTTCATTAGTAATCACAAGGCAATTCTGATCTCAATAATGATACCTACTTGTACAGTACTGTTTATTTTATTAGGTGATTAGTATCTTTTCATTGGATCTTTCTCACAAGATTCTTTTGAGACAAGCATGGTAGGCATTAAAAAATAGAAGATCAAAGACAGTGAGTCACAAAGAAGGCAGGTGGTAGAATTGGAGGGAAAACCCACATACTCCATGGCCTCTGGTCCAGGATTCAATTCAACTACCCATCTTTTCCCTCTGAAGAAACAGGCATTTTCTTCAGCCCTGAACTAAAGCGAGAAATTTATTTGACAAATCTGTGAAAATACCTGTTTTCACATTAGCTGACACATGGTCAAAACTTTTGCTATCAGTTAGAAGAACAACAAACCTCTCAAGAGTTGCCAATAATCCTCTGGTCTTGTGATTAGTGCACTGATTGCTCTTAACTTTTTAGCTTCACACCACTGTGGCATGAGGAAGCAATTTCTGAGTGTGATTTTTCATATACCTGTGTTTTTTGTTCTATTTTTTTTGTTTTCTTTAAATGAAATGAAATTTTTAAAGAACAAAATGTGGGGGGATGGTGATGATATTATGAGTGAATTGTTTTCTCTCTGACTTCTCCACATGACAAGCTCCTAAAATAGATTTCTAAATATCTGTTTTAATCAGCATCTTAAATTGCCTTCCTTTTGTGTGATAACTTTGTTCCCTAGTGTTAATACAGGAAGTACTTGAGCTGTGGGTCCCAGCTGAAGCAATCTAATCCCCAAAGTTTAGGAGCTGTAAATAAACTACAGAATGATTGGATCTGGATATCTGGGGAATGAAGTTTGGGGAGAAGAGACATGAGGTATTTCATAGTTTCTATATCTGGGTCTGATCATCACTTCAGTCTTTCTGGCAGATAAAAAAGTAGCTTCTCTTATGTGTACCTCAAAATATATTATCATTTTATTTAAAGAGAAAAAAGGAATTTAAAGTGAGTAATCAAGATGGTAGCTTCCATATTTCATAAGAACCAAATCTACACTTTGCCAAATATAAGCTCTCACCTTTGCACATGCATTAGCACGATGACATCGAGGACAATATTCACATTTTCACAAATTGATGTTAGGGAGGGGTCAATGCTTTAGCGTTTGAGTATATTTCCATTGGCTTGAGAATCTACTGGAAGTCCCCAAATACTTTTCTTTAAGATGACCTCAGTTCTTTTCTGGAAAAACAGATTATGTAACATTCACAAGCCAAACCAAACACATGTACAATCAGAAGTATAAAGTAGTCTGCACATTCTGAGAATCAGCTCATACCTTGATATGTCTTCATTTGCCCATGAATCCGACCAAGCTGCCATCATTGTGATCTAGTGATATACATGTTCATGAAATCACGTTTTGTTTATACCAGTATTTACTATGTACTCTCAAGGTTATTCAATGCTAAACAGCATTTAAAATAAAACAATCCTTTGCTGCAAATAAAAACAAAGATATGTTCATATATTTGAATGTTAGTCTTTTGTGTAGATTTCCAACATTACAGTGAAAGATCTGAGTTAATCCAGAAGCAAAAGAATGTGTGGAGGTTTCCAGCACAGCCTTAAGCGCAGTATGGCCTAACACTATTTCCCATCAACAAGGGGAAACTGTGATGACTGGAAATTATACAGTATTTGTGAAACACAGGAAATGCTGAATATCTCTCTTGTTTTTCATACCAAAACATCTATTTATAATTACTTGTTAAGAAATTTAGAAAACAATAGTAATTTTGGAGAAGCTGACAATTAGAGCAAATCTGTAGGTGATTATTAAATACCTACCATAAACAGATTCATTTTTCCTCTAAAAATATTGAACGCTATAATTATAGTTTATAAGAATAAAGCACTCTTTTCTCTCAGTAGATATTTAAGTTTGTGAATCACTGCAAATGTATATGCCAAGAAAATAATTTATTTTAATTTAAAATGCATATATTCAGCTTATTCAAGGATAACCTGGACACCAGAAAAGAATATGCATGCAGAATGAGATAGATAAATACGTAGTTGAAATGGGCTAAAATCTTCTGGGGCTTTTATCCATTCTCAGCCTTAATTGTCTTAACTGATTGGAATTAAGGTAAAGGAGTGCTGACCCCATAGTGCTAATCAAAGAATTAAATTTAAAAAGAAAACAAAACAAAACATGTAAAGGACATAATGGAGTACCTGGCACACAAGTGTTTATACATTTTAATAATAATGACTTTTATTATTTCACAAATGAAGGTATTATTTCAATACTTTCAATGTATATTAATGTTGAAGAAAAGTTACTGAAATTCTGTTAAATTATATAGAAATAATTTTTAGTCTTTAAAAAAATTCATTGTATAGCTATTTAGCCTCCCATTTTGTTTTCTATCTTAAATTTTATTACATGAATATAATATGAATATGTTTTCCATTTTGGAAGCATTAAAACATTACTTATAAGTGTACATAACTGTTGCTTGGAGAAAAGCCTAACATCCAGTGTAGATTTCTGTTTAATTGTTGGTTTTGTTCACTTGAGTTACAAGAATACACTTCCTTTTTTTTTTGAAGCATTAAAATTTTGCTTGTCAGCAATATTTTTAGGGGAAACACATCATCCTCATAGAACCCCATACTAGCAACAATAAAAGCAGCAATAACAAGGACAATCTCAGCCTTGTGCTCCCCCTACTGCACCCCTTCCATCCTCGCTTCTACTGAGGATGCAAGAGAGAACTATGCTACCTAAGTGAAGTGGAGTCAATCTATTAAAAGGTTATGAAATTGAGACATCAGTCCCTTCACTCTCCTCTCTGGCTCTGACCAACATGATGTTATGCAGAACTAAACCCCCCTGTTTATGAAGTGACCTAAGGCTTACACTGGTGTGGAGAGGGACCTGCAGGAGAGGTAAAAGTGACAGCAGATGGGGAGCAAGACCTCAAGCAAGGCCATTTGGTTGTGAACCTAAACCATCTACCATTTTTGTCCTTGTCTATATAATAATTTGTTCTCAACTTGGGTAAAAACAAGAGTATTATTTCTTGGCCCCTTAAAACCCAACCACCCTCAACACCTTTCCTACAGTCCTCAGCTCCCCTTCAGTGACATCCAATGCTATGGATTGTATTTGTCATTCTATGCCTTTTCCTATGCTTTGACATAAAAAGATAGATTATTGCAAAAATCTATACTCTGTTTACATCTATATTTTAATATAAACTGTACCTGTTGTTTAATCATTTGGGTTTTTTAATTTGTGAAATATTTTAAAACTTCATTTATATATTTTTTATTTAATTTATTTTTAACCTTTTGATCCCCTTCACCCATTTTTTCCCACCCACAAGCCCCTATCTCTGGTAGCCACAAACCTGTTCTCTGTATCTATAAGCTTTTTCTTTTTTTTTTTTGCTTTGTTTTGTTTTGTTTTCAATTCTACATATAAGAGAGATCATATGGTATTTGTTTTTCTATCTGATTTATTTTACTTAAAATAATGCCCTCAAGGTACACTCATGTAAATAGCGAAATTTCATTTCTTTTATAGATGAATAGAATCCATCCATATGTATACATCAATTTCTTTATCCATTCATCCACCAATGGGCACTTATGTTATTTCCATATCCTGGCTATTGTAAATAGTGAGGCAGTCAACATTGGAGTGTGTGTGTGTGTGTATATGTATATATATATCTTTTTCAGTTAGTATTGTATTTTTTTTTGTTTCAGATAAATGCCCAGAAGTAAAATTGCCAGATCATATAGTAGTTTTATTTTTAATTTTTTGAGGAACTTCTATACTGTTTCCTATAGCGGCCACACCAATTTGCATTTCCATCAAATGTGCACAAGGGTTCCCTATTTTCCACATTCTTACCAACACTTATTTCTCCTCTTTTTGATAACAGCTGTTCTAACAGGGGTGAGGTGCTATCTCATGGTTTTTATTTGCATTTCCCAGATGATCAATGATGTTCAGCAACTTTTCATGTACATGTTGGCCATCTGTATGTTTTCTGTGAAAAATTATCTATTCAGATTTCTGCCCATCTTTAATCAAATTGTATTTTTGCTACTGAGTTGTATGGGGCTTAAAATATTTTGAATATTAACCCCTTATGAGATATAGGATTTTCAAATATTTTCTCCCATTCAGTAGGTTGCCTTTTTATTTTTGTTGCTTTATTTTGCAATGCAGAAGCTTATAAGCTTGATGTAGTCTGCCGTGTTCATTTTTGCTTCCGTTGCTTTCACTTTGGGTATCAGATTTAAAAAGTCATAGCCAAGACCTATGTCAAGAAGTTTAGTGCTTGTTTTCTTCTAACAGTTTTATTATTTCAGGTCTTATATTCAAGTCTTTAATCCATCTTGAGTTAATTTTTGTGTATGGTATAAGGTAGTGGTCCAGTTTTATTCTCTTGTATGTTACTGGCCAGGTTTCTCAACACCATTAATTGGAAAGATTATCCATTCCCTTTTGAATGTTCTTGGCTTCTTTGTTGTAAATTAATTGACTGTATATACATGTGTTTAATTCTGGGCTCTCTGTTCTGTTTCACTGATGTATGTGTTCTTTCATGCTAACATCATACTGTTTTCATTACTACAGACCTGTAAGAGAGTTTGAAATAAGTGAGTTTGATGGCTCTGGATTTGTTCTTTCTCAAGATTGTTTTGGCTATTCGGGGTCTTTTGTGGTTCCATAACAATTTTAGGATTGTTTGTTCTGAAGTATATCTATTATATTCAATATGAATTTTTCTGTGTTTATTTCAGGATATGTCTTAGGGCTGTATCCATTTATCTAATGCTTTACTTTTTATTCATGCTTAAATTACAGAGAAGGAATATGTATTACCCCACTGAAGGACTTTTAGATTGTTTATAATTGTTCAGTATTGAAAAATATCACATAATTAATTTTTCATTCTTGTCACTTGGGCATGTGTTGTTCTTTAGTTGATATGGAGAAGTGGGGCTAGACCACACATTTTTAATTCTAATGAATATTGCTAAATTGTCCTTTCCAATATCTCCATTAACTCAGATTCTGTCAGCTGGGTCTGAAAATTCTGCTTCTTTCACAGCTCTACCTATACCAGATTTGATTAGAAAAAAAAATACCATTTTTAAATTAAATGTATTCAGATGACATTGGTTAATAAAATTATATGTTTCAGGTTAATAAAATTATATATAGTTCAATTCTATAATACATCATCTGTATATTCTATTATGTTTACTACCCCAAGTCAAGTCTCCTTCTGTCACCATTTATCTCCCCTATATCTTCTCCTACCACACGACTTTTTTATCTCATTTTAATTTGCATTTTAAAATTTCTATTGAAGGTATATACTTTTTAAGATTTTATTTATTTTATTTTTTTGAGAGAGAGGGGAAGGGGGGAGAAGAAGGAGAGAAACATCAATGTGTGAGAGGCACATTGATCAGTTGCTTCTTACACACCCCCTACCTAGTACATGGCCTGTAACCCAAGCATTCGCCCTGACCAGGAATTGAACCAGCAACCTTTTGGTTGGCAGGCTGGAGATTAACCCACTGAGCACACCAGCCAGGGCCTAATGGTGTACACTTTTAATGTTTTTGGCCATTTGTTTTTTTTTACTATGAAAGTTTTGTTTTTACCTTTAGAACATTTTTCTACTGGGTCTTTTGACTTTTTATTTCTGACTAGTGAAATATTTTAAATATGTTATTTGGATGAGAATCCTCTGTTAGTTATATAAGACAAACCCCTTTTCCCCATCTAAGTTGTCTTTTTTGACATTTTAATGTTTTTCAGTAGAACTGGTTTTGCATTTTAATGAACTTAAATGTATGAGTCTTCATAATTTTTACCTTTTGTTTCCTACCTAAAAGCCCTTCCCTACCTCAATGTAATAAAAGTAGTATCATATTTTTTCCTGGTAAATTTACAGCTTTCTTTTTTTAGTTATACTTTGAAATGTTATATTAAGCATTTCATATTAAAGTCACAAAAACATAAACCCTACATATCCTTTGAAACATTGTTTATAGACAATGAAATTCTTTTTAAATATTTAACATTACAAGCATAAATTTTACATATTCAATTCTCTCACGTACTTCAAATACTGACCTTGGAGACATACAAATTAAAAGCAAAAACAATCCTAAGGGTAACAACTCTTATCATTTAGCTAGCTCATTCAAGGTTTAGAATGAAAGTGTCAGAGCACAAAGGGATTGTACAGCTGTCAGCCATTATCTTCTGGTTCCTAACTTTGATTTCCTCAAAATAACACCAATAATTATAATAATAATAATAACAAGAAGAAGAGGTAACTTTGACTGAATGCTTATTACAGACAAGGTAAGCCCTTTACCAAATACACTACATTGATTCCTCACACTGACTTCTGAGGTTGTTATTGTTATTATACTCATTTTATAGATCAATAAATTGAGATACAGGAAAATTCAATGACTTTCCCAAGTTTAGGAAGAGAAAGGATATAATCTTAGGTACTAACTGTCTCCAGAGTCTGTGCTGTAGCCAGCATGAATGTGGCCACATTGTATTTTTCTTAAAGGATGTATTTCCCAGTTTTAGATATCATTTTCCTCATTAAATAAAGAGATTGGATGCATTATCTTGAGTTGCTTTTGACATTAAAATTCTATAATTCTTAAAAACACATACAAGGCTTTAAAAATAAAATTACTTAGAATTGAACCATCAAACTCTCTCTGACTAATCAGATATTCCTAATCCCTGCTTAACTATCTGTCTCAACTGAGAGTGCCCTTAAATTTGCCAGGCGATGAAAAGCAGCTACAAACTACAGGCCAATATCACTGATGAACATAAACATGAAAATCCTCAACAAAATACTGGCAAATGGCACCCAGCAATACATTAAAAAGATCATACACCATGATCAAGTGGGATTCATCCCAGGGATGCAAGGATGGTATAACATTCGAAAATCAATAAACATAGTACATTACATAAACAAAAGGAAAGACAAAAATCATATGATCATATCAATAGATGTGGAAAAACCATTTGATAAAGTACAGCACCTATTTATGATAAAAACACTCAGCAAAGTGGGAATAGAGGGAGCATTCCTCAACGTAATTAGGCCATATACGAGAGACCTACAGCCAACGTCATACTCAATGGGCAAAAACTAAAAGCTTTCTTACTAAGATCAGGGACAAAGCAAAGATGTTTGCTCTCACTACTTCTATTCAATATAGTATTGAAAGACCTAGCTATAGCAATCAGACAAGAAAAAGAAATAAAAGGCATCCAAATCAGAAAGGAGGAAGCAAAACTGTCATTGTTTGTAGATGACATGACAGTGTACATAGAAAATCCTATAGACTCCACCAAAAAACCGCTTGACCTAATAAATGAATTTAGCAAAAGAGTGGGATACAAAGTCAATATTCAGAAATCAAAGGCATTTGTGTACACCAAGAATGAAATATCAGAAACAGAAATCAGGAAAAAAATCCCATTTGATATAGCAACAAGAAAAATAAAGTACCTAGAGATAAACGTAACCAAGGAGGTAAAAGACCTATACTCAGAAAACTACACAACACTGAAAAAGAAATTAAGGACAACACAAACAAATAGAAGCAGGTACCATGTTCATGGATTGGAAGAATTAACATAATCAAAATGGCCATACTACCCAAAACAATTTATAGATTCAGTGCAATCCCTCTTAAAGTACCAATGGCATATTTCACAGATATAGAACAAACATTTCAAAAATTTACATGGAATCACAAACAACCCCGAATAGCTGCAGCGATTTTGAGAAAGAAGAACAAAGACGGATCACGATGCCAAACTATATTACAAGGCCACTGTTATCAAAACAGCCTGGTACTAGCATAAGAACAGGCACATAGACAAATGGAACAAAATAACCTAGATATAAACCCAAGTATCTATGGTCAATTAATATTCAACAAGGGGCAGAAGCATAAAATGGAGTAAAAATAGCCTCTTCCACAAATGCTGTTGGGAGATCTGGGCAACTATGTGCAAAAAAAATGAACCTTGATCACCAACTTCCACCACATATAAAAATAAGTTCAAGGTGGATAAAGACTTAAATGTAAGTCATGACTCAATAAAAGTCCTAGAGGAGAACATAGGTGGGGAAATCTGAGATATTCCATGCAGCACTATTTTTACCAATATGCCCCCCAGAGCAAGGGACATAAAGATATGTCCCTTTTGACATATCTCATCAAAATAAAAAGCTTCTGCATGGCAAAAGAAAACAGCATTAATATGAAAAGAGAACAAACCACATGGGAAAACATATTCGTCAATGATACCTCAGACAAGGGTTTAATCTCCAAAATATATAAAGAACTCACACGACTCCAACCCAATTAAAAAATTGGGCAAAGGACTTGGACAGACACTTCTCCAAGAAGGACATATAAAGGACACAGAGACATATGAAAAGATGCTTAGCATCACTAGCCACCAGAAAGATGCAAATTAAAGCTACAATGAGATACCACTTTACACTGGTGAGAATGGCCATCATAAACAAATCAACAAACAAGTATTGGAGAGAATGTGGAGAAAAGGGAACCGTAGTGCACTGTTGGTGGGAATACAGACTGGTGCAGCCACCATGCAAAACAGTATGGGATTTTCTCAGAAAACTAAAAATGGAGCTGCCTTTCAACTGACAATTCCAGTGTTGGGACTGTACCCTAAGAACACTGAAATACCAGTTCAAAAGAACCTATGCACCTCATTGTTCATAGCAACACATTTCATAATAGCCAAGTGCTGGAAGCAACCTGAGTGCCCATCAGTAAATGAATGGATCAAAAAACTATGGTAGATTTACACAATGGAATTTTATGCCGCAGAGAGAAAGAAGAAGCTCCTACCTTTGCGAGAGCAGGAATGGAACTGGAGAGCATTATTTTAAGTGAAATAAGCCAGGCAGTAAAAGACAAATACCATATGATCTCACCAATAAGTGAAACCTAATCAACAAAACAAACAAGCAAGCAAAATCTAACCAGAGACATTGAAATTCAGAACAAACTGACAGTAACCAAAGGGGAAGTGGGAAGGAATGAAAGGGGGGAAGAAGGAGGATTTTTCATGAACATGTGTAAAGGACACATGGACAACACCAAAAGGGGGTAGGATCAAGGGTGGGAGGTGGGGATAGCTGGTGGGGGAAGTGGGAGGGGGGAAATGGAGACAACTCTACTTGAACAATAAAAAAAAATAATTAAAAAAGTGAAAAAAAAGCAAGCACATTACTACTCATGAACTATTATTTTAATAAAATTAACAACATTCAGGTTATTTCTCTCTCCCAAAAGAAATTCGTTAATGAAATGTTTTCATAAATAATGTGTAATTAAAAAAGAAAGAAAGGTTATGAAGTGTCAAAGCATGGTGTCAGGTCTCATGTGGGGGGCACACTCGAGAGGCAACTACACATTTACGTGTCTCTCCCTCTCTTTCTCCCTCCCTTTCCATCTCTCTAAAAAGAAATATCTTTAAAAAAAACTAATATTAAGGTCCAAAAATAAACAAAGTTGTCCTCTATATGTTTTATAAGCTGAAAACAAATCTAGATATAGTTAAAATAATTCAGCAGCCAATGATTATAAATACTTGGAA
Source organism: Tonatia bakeri (assembly GCA_004024845.1). NCBI lineage: Eukaryota > Metazoa > Chordata > Mammalia > Chiroptera > Phyllostomidae > Tonatia > Tonatia bakeri. The sequence continues at coordinate 76,895 of PVIA01000656.1, read as the reverse complement.
GGATCTGGATGCTAGCTTTACTCTAAAAAAACTCAAGAAAATAAGATATAAATAAAGAATTTTAGGTGCAGCTAAACTATCTTTCAAGTGCCAAGTCTATATAGCTTTTAGCATGAAAAGACTCAGGAATACTGTACAAAGGTTAACTCTCTGAGAAATATATGAGACGATGCATTTCATCAAAACAAAGGGTTAACTAGAGAAACTTCAAAAGAACTAATGATGAGTATTTAATATATTAAACTGTAGAACTAAAACTAAAACAAGAGTGAGGCCATAGAAGGGTAGAAAACAGGATATGTTATATAATCTGACAGACTATAAAGAATGAAACTAAAAATAAATGATGGAGAAGAGAGAGAAACAGGAAAATAGACTGAGATTATTAATTTTTGTATAGATAATAGGTAGGTGACAAAGGATATTATTTAAAATTGACAAACCAAATAATAGATGGTTAAATAAAAAGAGCAAGCATTATAACAGGTATAAATAAAAAGAAAATATTTAAAAGATTAAAAAAAGAAGAAGAAAAGGAGCTCCAGTTCCAGCACAGCTAGAAATGCTGGCAGGCACCAGCGAATTTCTGCTGATGTGGGTGCCCCGCAGCTGCAGAGGGTTTAATCATTATCTTACACTGATCCCTGGGCAGGCCTGTCATCTATGAAGTACCCAGCTGTGATGAAAACTCCCTGTGCCCATTTCTGCTACACTCCACCAACAGTAAAGGCAACCAAAGGACAAATGTGTACCTCCCCTTTGGAGTGTGCATTGTCATCTGCAAATACCTATATTGTGTACATTTGCCACATAGCCTTTCCTATAAGTCAACTGGGCAACTGCTTGACTAGCTGCCTACTGAGCAACCTGGCACCCAGGAATAGACAAGAATCACATGAGCTATTCACTCAGCGTTTACTGAATGCAGGGTCACTCAAAGTAGAACATCAAAATACATTAATATCCTACTCACTAAACCTCTAACAATTTAAGAGGAATATAACATATATATACACAGCAATCAATGGGGAGTAGCGAACCGATTCCCAGAGTCTAAGTCTGCAGGTCCGGGAGACAGCGCAGCAGGCAAGGCAGCCACCAGCATCTTGCAAGCAAGAATCTCTGCAGCCAGGTGTGCAGCAGGGCAGAGCCTCCGGCAGCCAATGCCAAGGGAAATCAGCATGGCATGGAGCAGCACCCTGGTGTGTGGAGCTCGGCTGCCTCGGCAGCGGTCTGGAGCCTGCCTCAGTGTCACCTTGAGAGTGGTGTACTCCACCCTTCTGGGTCTCTCAATAAGTGTCTTAGCACCTGTAATAGCAAGTTGGGAATTTCCCCAGGAGCCTGTTTATGGGAGGATTCACTCTGCAGACATGGCGGTTCTGGCCACATGTGCAGATACCTTAGGTGGGTCTCCTTGCCAGATGTGTCTGCTCTGACTTAGGAAGTTTTTTTCTTGAACCAAAGTGTCATGGCTGACTGGCAGTCATCTTGGTTGACATGAGTGACTCCACTTTGGTTTATAAACTTTATGCTATCTTGACTGGACCAACACCATGTTGTTGGTTCTGCTCTACGCACACACAGGACACACTTTTCTTTCTTTTTTTTTGCCAGTTGACAAGACAGGAATATTTTTACTTTTTCAAGCTTTTAGGCAGAAGAGTTCATGGAAGCTGTTGGAGGCGACCTGCTTGATTATTCATTTTACTTTACTTTGTCTTGTTTTCCTGCAAAGTGAAACAGTAGAAAACATTTTTAAATGTAGCCCTGCATTTAAACAAGGGTGAAAATGCTTTTCAACATAGTCACAACAAAGATCTGACCATGGTCTTGCATCATAATTATTTGCTGGATGACAAGTTTTCCTATTGTAAAACATTTAAAAATCATTGAAAAACTCTGATAATCAGTGCTAATATTTATTCAGATATTAATATGCACTAGCAATTGTTAACTTTATATACTCTGCTTCAATCTTCCCCTAAAACCTCTGAGTTGGATAGTTACCTTGTCCTAAACAGAGGATGAGAAAATTGATGCTTGGAAAATAAATACTTTGACAATTGCCTGATAAATTGTTGACCTGGGATTTGAATTTAGATATGTTCTTAAAATACATATTCAATATTCAATATGCCATTTACCTATTTAATACTTAAAAATAAGAGCCAAAAGTTAAGGTTATATTTTATTTGACAAATAGTTAACTATGGAACTATAGCACTATCTATACTAATAATATTGCTGCAATGTGTAGATTATAAACCTTGAGATATTTTTTGCAAATCCATTTTATCTATATATTCCTGAGTCACACGTCTGTGGTCTGTGAGTGGACTGACAGCAGGAGGAATAAGCCTTGAGCATAGACTGAACTTTTCACACTCCAGCCAACAGATCTAATGGCCCTTAAATCTGAACTGAATTAATGATATGTGCAGGTTTTACAAATTATTTATATACAAATCATTTTCATTGCAGTACAAATCATTTACAAATAAATTTAGTACATATTCTATATGCTGCAAAGACATTTTAATAGCAGCAATAAAAACAACAGTATCAAGCCGTATCTATAAGAGATAATAGTGAAAGTCTGTCATGAAACATTTGATGTATTTCAGCTGAAATTCTGAAGAATGTATGACTCTACCTATAGCAAAAACTTCAAATGTTTTGACACCTGAATTTGTTTTGTCTTCCAAATCCTGCTTTTTTAAGGATTTAGAAAAATGACAACAAAGAATTCACAGGAATTTGTTAGTTACAAAAATCAAAACAATTTCCAGGACAGGCCCCCCGGGTCCCTGTGTCAGTTCTGATCTTTATCTCCATTTAAAGGACCTTCAGTGCATTGACCCGAAGGCATTCAGTGTCGCTTAAGCATCAAAGAGGATTGACATACTATGTACTGAATATTTTGCAACCATTTCCAAAGAGGCTGAGACAAAGAAAAATATATTTTATTAAGGATTTAACTTAATAGCAATCAACAAAAAGAAGTTATTAATGATATGGTTCTTAAATTAATAGAAAAACAAGTTTTTTAATTTATTTTTTATTCTAATAGATTGGTTTTTGAAATTCAGTTTTTTATAATTAACATTATAAAGTCAAAAGGTTGGAGCTCCTTTTAGACCATGAAATGTTGCAAGTTAAACTATCAGAATGGTTAATATAGTTAATATACTTTCAATGAAACTGGATTTCTCAATAAATAATTATTATGACCGTACATAGTTATATATAAGCAGACACATGAAATTGTAAACTACTTCTAAGGATTGATTTTAATGAACTGAATGTCAAAGTAACAGAAAATATCTCAATGTATATTGTATATTGTATAAAGGTGTTACAAAATACTAAATTACAAAATATCAAAGGATACGACTGCTGAATCAAAACCAGTCTTAACATTTGACCCTTCTGGACAAAAATAAGCCTTGCTATTAGCAAAGAAAACTAAGCACGCCTGGCTAATTGACTGAACTCAAAGGCTTTTCTTTCCATGACTGACCTCCAGGAATGCAAAGTCCTGTTGTCTTTCACCTAACGTGGTTTCTTTAGATCCCAGTTGGCAACATTCATCGGTAAAAAACTAAATATATTGCCTTTCAAGTCACTGAAAAGAATCAATGCAAGATGTCTCAAGCAAAACCAACATGTCTATTAATCTTTATATCTTTTTAAAACCCATAAACATATGGGCATCATAAAAGGTATCTAGTCATTTACTTTTTTATTCCAGAAACCAAAAGTAAGAATTTGAAGGAAAAAAGGAGTTAAATTCTATACAGTTACCTCTATTGGTTTATTCTGATGTATGAGATCATTTACTAATTAGGTCAGTGATATTTCTCTTTTACTGCCTTTTTAAAAATAATTTATAAATGTCTTAGTTTCCTCCTAAATTTCTGTCTTTGCTTTTTTACATTATATTTAAATGCACACAGTAAAAAAAAAAGCAGTATAATTTGATGCCCCTCTTGTAGGAGAAATATGTTTAAATAATTTTCTTTTCTACCAAAAGCAATGGAAAATTTCTGTTTGTTTTTGGAAATATATCTGAAAGGATCAAATCCAAATAGTTTATAGTGTCATGGTGTGCTGTGCTCACACCATGTGTACACACAAAGCAATGTGAATCCGTGTTCTTTCGATCTAACTTTCATCATCATAGGATGTGGAACAAAGACATTTTTCTGAATGATGATTAATAACTGAAACCTAATGCATTTTGGAAATTTATATTTTATGCTTGATTAGAATTGTCACTTTAGATTGCCATTTTATCTCTTGCTATTTAAATTAATTCCTCACTAAATCTTTTCATGGCTGCTATATCAATTATGAGGCAGATCATAGAAAAAAAGTTGTAAAATTTATTATCTATCCAAATATGCATGGCACTAGACATACTCAACTCAGTAGGAATTTAAATGGGATATTTTATGAACACTAAGTAGACTTTCACATAGAAATGAATACAATACAATACAATTACCATAAGTCATCATTGAAAAACAGCTTGGTACATTGCAAAAAACAGACCTAGTTTTAAGTTCCAACCTCACTACTTAACTAGTTTTGTAATCCTGAAACAGTTTTTTAACCATAAAATGGGAATAACATCATACAGTATTTGTTTTAATTGTTAAAATTAGCTATGCTGCATTATATATAATGTGACTTGTTCATAAAAGATTCTATTATTGTACCAATTGGGCATGACCTTTCTATAATCTCAAAACTTTAATCTGTATGAATATTTTGTTAGTTAAAGTAAGAATATTTACCTAATTTTGAAAAATATTACAGCATATCCTTTTAAGCCAGGAAATTTTCATACCTAATTTGAGGGTTCATTATAATTACTAAATCAGTTACATCTTCTCAGAATTAACTACATGACCTGGGTGGTGGGGAAATAAAATTAAAAACTTACCTAGATCCGTAACTTTGCTTCTTCCATCATCAACCCAACATGTAGTTCCCACCTCTACCGAAATCCAGTGCCTCAGAAAAACAATTCCACAGTGTGCTATAATAAAACCTTAATTCCTAGTATAACCCTCAGGCATTATGGAATGAGATAGCCGGAAGTTCTCAGAGAACAAAACAAAGTAAATAAGAAAACTTTTACTTGTCATAGGTGCTTTTTAATTTATAAAAGCCAAACAGCAAAATAAGAAAAACTTGATTCATGCCTTTGAAAGAAATATCTGTCAGGTCCTTCTCCCTAGCGTCAGAAGGCGGATGGGTCACTGCTGGTGTCTGAGGCTGCACACCTGCCTGTCTCTCCCAGAGCACAGCTGCGCCAGCACCGGGTGAGCAAAGCGCGGCTCTTCCGAAGGCAGTGGAAGGGAGAGCAGCCGTTCAGCAAGTCCTCCTCTGGGCAATCTTCTTACATCTCCGAGGATCTGTGTGAATAATACTATAATTTTTAATGTTGTGGTCTCCCTTGAAGATAAATGTTTCTCCATATTTGTATCTACCATGCAAATAGAAGTTTCAGTTTGTGTGCCTTGAATTCCCACCAGTTGCTTGCTCTGACATTAATCCTGGTTTTACACAAAAAATTAATGAAGGAGACACACAATTTTTCACACTACCTGCCTGGAAAGCTAACTTAATTATTAGTCTTTATTATGATTACGCTCCACTATCTCGGCTGCCGTGGCTTTCCTGAAGTGCTTCTCCGAGTCCTGATGAACCGTGGCAGCCACCTCCCCAGATGGTCCTCTCACAGCTGCCCTTCTCCAGGCTCGGCCTCCAAGGCCCCACGGCCTTGAAGGGTCCTCATGTGTCCCTATTTTGTTCAAGCTTAAGGTCCTTTTATAAAGGATACGCTCATGATACTTTGTTCATGAAGGAATAGAGCGCAGCTATCCTTCACCTGGTTCGGAATAACGTGTTCCTAAGATCCCCAAGATGACGAGATGACACTTTGAGGGGCAGGGTTAGGATAGCACATACCGAACTGTATAAATGAAACTGTTACATATTTAATAATTAATTTTTCAACACAGGTGCCAAAGCATCAAACATCTTCTTTCCCTGTTAAATTTTGTCTTATGTCCAGATCATCTCAACAGCTGGTCAAATCTTGGATGTGGATCCTCACCTATTTGGATCACCAATAAATGTCTCCTATGGTTTTACTGAGTCCACCAATTAAAAAGAACAGATACTGTGGCCAGCGTGGCAAAGGATAACTTGTATTTCCCTTCCATGCTCCCTGTGTTATTATTTCCCTTTCCTCTCACTTTTGTTTCTCTCTTACTGCCACCACTACATCCCTCCCCCAAATTATTAGCACATTAAAAAAAAGACACTCTACCCTGGCTGGGTTGCTGGGTTAGTAGGAATGTGGTCTTCTAAACCAGCTGAAAGTTCTTGAGTTGGATCCCTGGTCAGGGCACATACACACCTAGGTTTCTGTTAGATCCTCAGTGGGGTCACGTACAGGAGGCAACCGATCGATGTTTCCCTCTCATTGAGGTTTGTCGCTCTCTTTTTCTCCCTTCTTCTCTCTGTAAAATCAGTAAACATGTCCTCAGGTGAGGATTTAAAAAATAAGAGGAGATGACACTCTCTTTCCTGCCTGACTCTAACCCCCTGTGTGCCTTTTCATGTAAAGAACCTACACAGTTCTAATGATCTTTGTCTATCTCTTACTCTCCATAATGTCATCATGGCTTGGTCAGAATCTTGCTAAATCCCCAAAATGTTGTTTATTCCCTAGCCACAATATCTCTTTGTGCTTCCTGTACCTTACTTAACTTTAATGCTGTTGCAGTACACAGTCCTGGGTTCAGATACCAGCAGCTGCACTGGCATGACGAGGATTCAAAACGTCGAGATGCACCTCTTTGTCTATAAACTGGCAGAGTGATACTTGCCTAGAGGAGTCCGTGAGATTAGACATGACGCACAACAGGAATAAATATTGGTTCCCCTCCACATCCCTTGAGTCATCCCTTCTGTTTGTAATGTCCTCTCCTTGGCAAAGTCCCCCTGAAGGCCAAGCCAAGTGCCACATAAATATTCCATAAAGCACTCCCTGATCAACTGTACCAGTAGAGTTCCCTTATTTGCACTGTTAACGCTCTTGGTTGTACCAATTCCATGCCTCTTAACACATTTGGATCTTGTTGTACTTAGTCTTCTACTAGAACATAAGTTCTTAGAGGGTAGACGCCATTTAATTTGCAGTAAATTTACATCTAGATTGGTTCCCTGAAATACTTCTAAATAACATTTATCTCAATCTCCATTACTCTATTTTTGTTGTCCTGCTTAGCATTCTCTATTATAAATCCCAAATTTCATCCTCCTTCATAATACAGCAAAATCTAAAAAAATAAACAAATGAACAAACAAAAACAAACAGACTTATAGATACAGGGAAAAAAAACCCTGATGGTGTCCAGAGGGTTGGGTGGTGGGAGAATGGGCAAAAAGGTGAAGGGGATTAAGAGGTACAATTTATAAGATAAGATAAGTCACAGGGATGTAATGTACAGCACGGGAAATAGTCAATATTGCAGTAGTTTGTATGGTGACAGATGATTACTAGACTTCTTGTGGTGATTGCTTTGTAAGGTATATAAATGTCAAATAATTATGTTGTATATCTGAAACTAACATAATATTATATGTCAACTACACTTGAATTATAAAGAGCTTTACATTCCAGAATGAAAATTAAAAAAAAAATACAGCACTTCCCAACTTACACAAATTGTCCTTTATTACCTAAGACAATAACTTTCTTAACTCTTGCAACATTTATAATCTAGTATGTAGTTTAGTACTATTCTCTGGTTTTTATGGCAGAAATCTTAAGTAGACATGTCCCTTCAGGGTAAATGTGGGCCTTCTAAATTCCTTTGCATCTTGCATAGTGTAGTGGAAGTGGTTGGTACTTAAACCATTAATGGATCTTGGATGGCTGAGTGTCTTTTTCAGGTCCACCCCTGATTCAGAGAACAGACGGCATGTAAGGGAAGGTCATGTTTCTGCTTTAACTCTTATGTTAATGTGCCTCACACGGAGCCTTGCATGTGCAGAGTTGTGGATGATCCCAATATATGTAATGAAGAGCCTCATGATTTGCAGATTATACTATTTGTAGAAAAGGATATTTCGCTATTCTTGTTTTAAATTTGTTCTCTTCATTTTGTTTTCTGGTAATGACAGCAGAGAGTTAGTGTCATTAAACTATATTCATTGAATATTAAATAGTCTCCAAAGTCATCAAAAGTCAGTTTGGAAGGAGATTCTTATTGTAAAGAGATTTAATATCCTGTGTTTAGAATTTATGGATTGTTTTTGAAACAAAATTACTCTAATGAAAGTCAGTTTTTGGTTTTACTTAAACTTGATCTCAAAATGTAATGTTAAAAAAAAGAAAAGTTAAGAGCATTGATGCTATATTTTGACTGGAGCATGCATCAAGAAAGAAGTGTTAACTATCTTAACAGTCTCTTAACAAAAATAATGATTACACTTCATAATCCTCATTAAGCTCCATCATGGAAAATTCAGGTTAGAGATAAACTATTAAGAAGAGTTTACTGTTCATGTAGAAGAAAAATCATGTTTGCATTATGAAAGGAAGAGAAACGGAATACCTACATTAATCAGTTAATTACCATTTTGAAAGAAACAGTGTCATTGCAGCCTAAAGTCCGGGGAATGGAGATGAGTCACTGGTTGAATGCCACTCATTTATGTGAAATTACAACAAATGTTCACAGAATGGAGATGCCAATGTTGGGAAACCGGAAAAGTGACTTGGTTCTTGAACTACTTCCAACACTTTTGATGGTGACATTGCAGTGAATTCATACAAGAAGATACTGACATTATTTCACATATGCTTTTTCTATGTTTTGCAAAAAAATTATCAAAGAGATTTGCTATAGCATTGCACTCCACTTCCCATTCACGACAGTACAGCAGATAAAAGTCAAATGTAGTCTCACCAGCTCCATAGATTACATTATTTATAAGTCATTTGTGGTTGAAAATAACAGTGCTCCTTGGGAAAAGACAATTTTGGAGAAACAATTAAAAAATATTTCCTTATATTTTGATTTTGTAACTATTTCAAAATAAAATGTCACAAACTTTGGTAATGTTTCTTATTTAGCTACATATTTCAAATGCTAGTAAAATATTTGAAAACCACATTAAAGCACTAAAGTCAGTAATATTAAAGTAATATTAAAGTCAGTAATATTAAAGTAATATTAAAGGTATATGTATAACACAATGAGTCTCGAAAATTCAAGGGTACAGGAAAGTCACAGGGCATATTATAGCATTATGAAATTTTTAAGGGAGCATCCAGGCATATTACAACCTTTAGTATTCGGTTAAACGTAGGAATTGTTCCAATTAAGAAAATTTTATCCATGCAAACTAGGAAAATCTCACTGCTGAAATTCTGAGCATCACTTTTGAATTAGAAGTCATATATACTTAAAATATGACTATAGAAAAAGAATATGCCTATTATACTACTTTAAAAATTTAGGCCATAAAAGTGTAATAAAAAGGCATGACACAAGTTGAAACTTAATTTTGAGAAACTGGACAGATAATAGACCTCAGTTTCAACAACTGTATTGATAGAACAATGTGATGTCTACAATAGAAGTTTTCAGAATTCTCTTCAAAATCTACCTGGACACATACAATGCAGCTGTTATTTTTGAGAATCTTGTTACTGAATCTGTGGGAAAGTGTAAACATAAATGAAGGCGTGTGTGGGAAGCATGGCAGATCTGTCAGAGCCTGCTGGTACCAGGCACGGCTGAGGGACTATAATTCAGATTGGGGCACCCAGGCCAATGGGCGCAGCGGGGCCTTTCCCAAAGTCGTAGATGTGAAAGAGGGGCTGGCTAGCAGCTGGTCTCCAAACTCCTCACAATGCTTCCCCCATGCTCTCTCGCTTTCATCTTTTTAAAAAACAGTATTTATTATTTAAAATTAATTTTATTTTCCAGTTATTTCATACTTAATATTATTTTGAATTACTTTCAGGCATACAGCATAGTGATTAGACAATGGTGTACTTTACAGTGTTTCCCACGATACTTCCAGTGCTCACCTGGCACCACACATAGTTACTACAATATTATTGACTCTATTCCCTGTGCTGTACTCTAAATCTCTGTGACTACTCTGAAGCTAACGATTTGCACTTCTTAATGCCTTCACCCAGCCCCCAATGCCCCTTTCCTCTGGCAACCTTCAGTCTCTTCCCTGTATCTATGAGTCAGTTTTGTTTGTTTATTTTGCTCTTTAATTCCATACATAAGTGAAACCATATATTTGTCTTTCTGTCTGACTTATTTCACTGAGCGTATTACCCTCTAGGTCAGTGATTTTCAACCTGGGTGACACAACACACCAGTGTACCCTAAGAATTTTTAAGGGGCTGGGGTACACAAAGAGGGCGCCCAGCCCCAGGTTCAGTCTCAGTGGGGCTGTGAGATGCCAGCTGCAGCAGCAGGAGAGGAGGCAGGAGGCCCAGGAGAGACGCTGGAAGGAGGCACTTAGCCAGGACCATGGAGGGGCACGGTGGATGCTGCAAGATTACGGTGGTAGGGGACCTGGAATGCGGCAAGATGGCGCTGCTGCAGGTGTTTGCCAAGGACGCCTTCTTCACCTGCACAGGGGGTTATGTGCTGTGTTTGGGAACTACACCGTGAGCTTTGGCTACACAAGCAGCATCTTAAGCTCAACATGTGGGACACTTCAGGTTCCTCTTAGTATGATAAGGTGAGTCCCCTGGCCTATCCTGATTCAGACACTCTGTTCATCTGCTTCTACAGTAGCTGACAAGAAACACTGGATAGTGTTCTCAAGAAGTTTCAAGGAGAGACTCAGGAGTTTTGTCCCAATGCCAAGGTTGTGCTGGTTGCCTATAAACTGGACATGCAGATAACCTGGCCACACTGAGGGAGCTGTCCAAGCAGCGACTTACCCATTACACATGAGCAGTGCACTGTCCTGCCAAGCAACTGGGGCCCTGTTCTTTGTGAAGTGCTCCTCCCAGTCCTCTGAGTGCAAAGTCAGGGATGTCTTCGCCATGGCACAGTGGCCTTTCTTGGCTGTGGCCATAAGCAGCTATGCCGTATCAACTCACACCAGGGACTGCAATGATCCACTGAGCTGGCAGGACAGTCAGATGGGGGGCCATGGTGAAAGACAGAAATGAAGGTGAGATACGTAATTATCGGCCAAGAGTTGCAACCTCATGTGAGGTAATGGGGAGGGACAGTGTCAGGAGGGGCGGTGAAAGGCACAATTGTTCCTCTGTCTGCATACTGGCTTCCTGACCTTCCAACTTTAGTGAAGACTCCAGGGTAGGCTGAGTGAGCAATTCTCCTAGGCCAAACACCCGAGGTAGAGGGTGCCACCACCCCACATCCTCATTCCCTTCCTCTCTGTTACCAGGGAAGACAAGCGTCAGGGGGCTCTCTCCTGCCTCAGTTCTTGTCTTGCTCATAAGAGAGAAATTCAAGTGAGAGACAAACACTTTTAATAGAAATAATAAATTTACTTATGAAACACTCAAGCAAAAAGCTACAAACAGGACCTTGGCTAATCCAAGTGCTCTATTGGGGTTCAGGGGTTATATACCTTAGCTAGCTTCCAGGTACCCCTCCTTCTCTGGCTTCTAGACCTTAGGATTAATACAAAGGCTTGCTTTCTTAGTAAAGGCTTTCTGTCTAGTTAATGAAATTGTTACACAGGCTCCCTTTCCTAGCACAGTCTCAAGGGCTCCCCTCTTCCTGCACTATCTTTGCTTGTGATCTTTGAAACACCTGGCAATCTTATCAAACTGGGCTCTGGACTGCTGAGTTAATTGGTGAGACATGTCTCCCTTTAGCCCTGTTTTAAGTTCTTTGTTAGATTGTAATGGCAAGGGCCCTGCTTATTTCCCCTCAGCCACTCATTATTAACTGCTATCTAACACCTCCAAAGGATGTTGAGGGAGCTAGTAGAGTAGTGGGCCAGGAGGTGGGACAGGGCACAGGGTATCAAGCAGTGACCTTGACTGAGTCTCAGTACATGAAAGGCACCTTCCCTCTCAGCGCCCAGTCCTCATATCCTGGTCCTGGCTGCCTTCGCTAACGAAAACGTCCATTCCATGAACTTCCCTTTTCTTCTCCTTTCACTTCTACCTACAGCTGTTCTCACTCATCCGGATCTTCAGGCAACATGCACTCAATTAAAAATCAAGTTGAGAAGCCCGTCCCACTATATACCTACTAGTTCTAGCTCCTCCCTCTTCCCTCAACAGTCCCCAAATAAAGTCCATGTCCATGGGGAAAACTTTTTTAAACATGTAATACCTGACTATTTAGCCAGTGGCAAGAAACCTTAGATTGTCGAATAAAACACACAACACAATAATAGCTGTTGGGTGTGAATGAATCAAAATTATACCTATTTTTTGTCAGATTGGCAAAAAAATATATTTTGTGTGTACTGAAGAATTTTAGGAGTTTGGTGTACCATGAAATGAAAAAGGTTGAAAATCACTGCTCTAGGTGAATCCATGCTGTCACAAATAGTAAGATTTCATTTTTTATGATTGAACAATATTCCACTATATATATTACATTTTTGTCCACTCGCATATTAATAGACACCTGCACCGTCTCCGTATCTTGGCTTCTGTAAATAACACTGCAATGAACACAGGAGTTCACATATTCTTATAATTTAGTGTTTGGGGTTCCTTTGAATATATTTCTAGAAGTGGAATCACTGGGTCCCCATGTTCTTGTTTCACCAACTTCCTTTCCCTGAAATTTTCATGAAGCATAGTTTTAAAAATGTGAATACATTGATTAATGTGCTAAATATTTAAATTGCAATATTTAAAGTGTTTTCTCACAAATCTAGCATCTGTAATGCTTAGGTAATCATGCAAATCACTGCAGTGGTTATTGTGGGCTCCCCATCCAATTTTTCTGAATGAGTAAGGAGAGTTAGGCCTCCCAAGACAGGAAGGATCTTTACTAAAGAGAGTCACATAAATAACTTAGAAGTTTTGTAACTGATTGTACATTTACCAGAAATCATCATACCAACATTTAGGAACTTTGCCCACTTCAGACTATATGCTATAAATACTTTAACTGTTCTTAAAATACCAAATTATTTTTTCTTCTTAAGTTGTTCAAGTCCAGTTGTCTCCATTTTCCCCACACCCCAGCCACCCCCACCTCCCATCCTAGATCTTACCCACTTTGGCTTTGTCCATGTGTCCTTTATACATGTTCCTTGACTACCTTTCCCTCTTTCCTCCCCATTACCTCCTCCCACCTTCCCCCTGTTTACTGTCAGTTTGTTCTGAATTTCAATGTCTCTGGTTGTATTTTGCTTGCATGTTTGTTTTGTTGATTAGGTTCCACTTATAGGTGAGATCATATGCTATTTCTCTTTCACCGCCTGGCTTATTTTTCTAGTAAGTTAATTGTTATTGAATTGCTCATCACAAATAAGAAAAACAGGTCTCCCAGCTGTCTGGATTTTGGTGAGTTTCACAGGGTGGTAATGCCCCCCGACCCCACTTCCTCAGAAACATGGGTAGTAGCTGCGTATGGGAAGAATGTAATGTGGGGCTGTTTTCTGATGCAGACGACTGATCACTAGATGATAGCAAAAAGAAGGCACAACCAAAGCAATGTAAAGTCAGTAAACAATATTTTACTGAAATATTTCATAACAGAAAATCTGTCTGAAGTGTAAAGTTACTGTCTTACACAGAAGGACAGACCCATTTTCAAAGACTAATATGAATACAATAAATATGGAGTTTACATACTAATTTATACACAGATACTCTGCCCCACAGCCATAAAAATTTATACTTAACAGTGCAACATATAATTTAATCAGTTGATTTATTTGACAAGTTTTTCTTACCAAACACAAATAACTACCTGGTTTTCACATATATATAATATATATTTTATATATATAGATATTCAACAATCTGTACAGTTTCTAAACATAAAACTCCTAAAAGGCACAATTGTCTATACAACATGTACAAAAATGGCTGGAGCTGACACAAAACAATTATTGGTCAAAAATTCATGATTGCACAAAGATTAGTCATGAGTTTATGTCAGAAAAATGTGCTTTAAGGGAAGGAAAGTTTTCAAAGAAACCTTTAAGTGTTATATAAAAAACAAAACAAAAACAAAACCCCTAGGTTGTTTTGAAAAGAAAAACCACTAGGTTGCTATCACAAGCCTGTCCTCATCATCATCACTACTCACGTCACTGAACTGCGCAGCAGCCTGCCCGTGGGGCAGGGCCTTGGGCCTGGGCACCTGCCTGTCTGGCGGGAGAGTCTGCTGCCCTGACAGCTCTGGAAAATCTTTAGGATGCGCCTTCAGTAGAGATTCTGACCTGGATGCTGGTTTGCCCTGAACTGAAGGGAGTTCATGCTTGGGCTTCACATGATTGACTGAGGCAGCCTTCCCTGTGTCCATTTTACTACAGCCATCAAGTCTCGCATGGCCTCTTGTAGAGGCAGGTGGATCCAGCACGTTTTTTGCATTTTCCTGCTGTGCTTGAGGTGACCCCTGAGGAGACTCAGTCCTGCTGCCCTGCTGCCCACTGGTTACAGAAGTCGGCTTGGGGTGTGCCTCACGTGCTCTGTTTTGGGAAGCTGGTACTTCAGGAGCTCCCTGTGCATCCACGGTTACTTGACTAACTGAGGGAATTAAAGTAGGCAATGCGATGTTCAAGATCTGGAGGCCAGGGATGTGTGCCTGAGGGTTGGTACTGCCCTGTGACGAAGGGTTTGCAGTCAACACCTGCAGTCCCACAGCATTGAGAGCCAGCCCTGGTGGGTGTACCTGCGGGGCAACGTTTGTATTGGTGAGGCCTAAGATATTAACGGTTTCCATGCTCAGAGACGGAAGGGACTGCAAGCCAGGTGCACTGAGGTTCTGAAGGCCCGGCACATGGATTTGACCAATGGGAATACATGGCACAACGCTGCTTAATTCAGCCACTCCCGTGGGATTTGTAGTGCCAGAAACTTCTGTGATCGTATCTCCAGGAGTGCTCACAGTTCTCTGAATTACATTGACGGCAGGAATTGTAAGTTGCATTGGCCCAGCTTGAATGGGTACAAATGTAGAATACGTGAGGCCAGCAGGTACCACGTGGATTCCCCCAACTGGAACCATATTATAAGGTGTCCTTGATTGCTGTTGGGAATGCAAAGGAAGGTGGCTAAACAAATGAGTCTGGGGAGAAGGCAGGCCTGGAGTTGGCAGGAGAGTGATTTGCTGCTTCTGCTCCTGGGTGCCAGGCTGCAGCGAGGCCACTGAAGGAACTGCCGCCCCTGTCTGAGGGCTGTGCTTGGCTGCAGCAGGAGATTTCCCAAAGGATGTGTTCTAAAAGACAAGAGAGAAGAATCCTTTCAGGGCAGAGTTTTCTTAGTACTGAGCTAAAATGCTATTCTTCCTAGGGAGGTGAAAGGACGCATATTTTCCTTTATAAAAGTATGACTTTGCTAAAATTTCTATTTTGATTAAAAAAATAAATTTCCAATAGAAAAACTCTATTGCACTTTAAATACTTTTATTTCTAGTACAAATAACAGCAGTACATTTTTGTGTAGTACTTTGCATTTTTCAAATTTCCTGGATATTATCTCATTCATACCAAAATTAATCCTGGGATGTGGCCATAATTACATTCAGCTTTTGCTGCTATTTTTATTGCTGGTACTACCAGCTCCACCCTATTTTAAAGATGAGGAATCATGGAGAAATTGAGATATTAGTTGAAATAAGCATCAACTCAGGAAAAAAATTAACTGGGAAATCAATCATTTATGAAATGAAGAGTTGTCATTAATAAAAAGGTCTGTAATTGTTCCTTTGTTCAGTCTTTTATAAGTTCCTCTGTTCATCCATTTATAAGTTTATAAAATGTTTACTGAAAACCAGATATCTAGTACTGGCAGGTGTGTGAGAGATTTTGGGAAAAAGAAGCTCAGAGTACAGGTAATCAATGAAAGTAATGAAATTTATTAGTAGTAATAAATCTTCCTTATCTTCACATCTACCCAAGGTTATCATTTAAATATTAGCTTTTTCTTGATATTCATATTATAGAGCTACACTAATTTATGTCATAATTCAATCTAGATATTAATATAGTTTAATTTAAATGTTAACATGATTTAGTTACATTAATTTAGGGTAGTCTACAGAAATCCAAGCTTTCATAGTCTTTTTACTTTTCTCCAGTGTTACCTAGTAAACTGGAACCTGCCACATTAAGAAATAAATCCAAGTGCAATTGTCAATGCGTACTAAGGACAGAGAACTGTCAGTGGCAGAAAAATGTACTCCTCACAGAATTAAATATTCCTCACCAGCCACCAGGCATAAATGCCAGGAATTATTCACAACACCCTGAGGGTGACTTTCCAAGGCCTGTGTCTGGCCCTGAGGTAGTTTTTGGGCTGGAAGCTTTCCCAAGCTGCCACTGCAATTTGATCATTCAAGCAAAGTGAACTTCTTGATGTATTTTTTTTGGTTATATTAACTTTGCCATAGAAACTGGTAGCTGTTTTGCCAACAGAGACAAAGTGCAAACTGTTTGGATAATCTAGTGCAAATCCACTGTATCAATCAATGCCAGTGCAAAAACAAGTTGGAGTAGCAATGGGATAAATATGTCCAAGATTCATGTTCTCAATAGGGACATATGTATTTTTCATTCCATATGTAAAAAAAGGAAATAATAATAAATGAGTATATGTTAATAGATCCATTTGGTTCTTTCCAAGATTTATAATACAATATGTGAACTCTGGTTAAAATACCTAATAGGAATCTGAAGAAAATAAGTATCTTTTGCCCTTAAATAAAACAAAACAAAAAAACCTGAAACAAACTGACTTAGTCATAAATGAATAAATTAAGTGCATTATTTTCTTAAGTCATTAGGCTCCCCATACATAAACAAAGGGAAAAAAACAAACGATTTACCTGTGTTAAAGCAATAGCCTTTTCTGCAACGGAAGTACTCGGAGTTCCTTCTGAATCAGGGTAGTCTACAGACATTTGATGACATGGAGACCTACGAACAGTTTCAGGTGACCTAGAAGAATCTACAAGAACAGCTATTTCATCTTCATCTTTCGCAGCATGTGGCATGGTCCTCACTGGGGGCTCTGCCTTCCTACTGTGGTCTGACTGCACTGTGCTAAGTACAGTCATCTTGGTGGGCAATGCTCTAGGTAGGATGTCCATTGGGTCCGTGTGCACCCCAGAAAAGCAATCGGTAATCCTGATGTCCTCATCAGCACTCACAGAGTCCTGAAGGCTACTTCTAGAAGGAAGATGCTGTGGGCTGGCTGTAACGGAGGGAGTTGCCGACAGAACGGATTCAGCCTGGCTGTCTTCATCATCATCTTCGTTTTCAATATCATCCTCATCTGGGCCATCAGATTCTTCCACATCATACCCAGACCGCTCAAAACTGAATCTTTGTCTATCATCTGATAAAAACAACCAAGAGGGTATGTTATAGAATGTTTTGCAACTGGACAAACACAATATTTTATTTTTTTAAAGTTTGGCAGTACTGTGAGGAGTATAAAAGAAAAGGACTCTACCCACAGAAAGCCTGCAATTTAGTGGAGGAGAAAGACGTGAAGAATGAGTGGCTCAGCCCAGCAGGAATCAGAGAAGGGAGGCACTAACGGAGAGCGGCGCGGCCAGGAGGGGCTTTGTTGGGGGTGCAGAACGTGCAATGAGTCGCCAGAGAGTGGAGAGGTAGAGGGTTGACATAAAAAAATCAGAAATAAAGGCCTCAAATATTATACTTGTGTAATCCCCCAAAGAAGACTGACTATATTAAAAAGTTTAACAGATTTCAATGAAATAACATTCCTGAACTTTTTTATATCCACTTCTTTGTATTTACCTTTTTTTGAACAAATTTAGAAACACCTAACAAAATTTCATATTTATAAACCAAATAATTTTCTTTAATACTTCAATAGTATTTTAAGATATGTTTGCATTGTCCTCTGAGTAGTAATATTCTCGTATATTTAAGCCTCCTTCTACTTTTTACTTTTCACTTAGGTGCTAAATTTTCCCACATTTTTTTTTTTTTTGCTGTGGTGATTCAACCCACTCCTCACAAGAAGGGGAACATTAATTAAAAGTCATTCCTATCAGCCTCGTAATTTCATGTGAGACAGTGTCTAACAAGGAATACTCAAGATGGTCCAGGGAAGTCTCAAAATTCTCATAAGCTCATAAACTTTATCTATTCCACATCTTACAAAATTAGAGGCTCTTTCCCTTAGAAAATAAAACTTAAAAAAGTTAAATTAGGAAAGAATACAAAACATCTACCACATTTCTTTCTCACTGAGCTGTAGAGAGGCAGATATCAGACCATGTCAGCTTGGCTGTGATACGGCCTGCATTTACATGCATGTTTTTGAAGAGAAAAAATGTAAATAGAGAAATAAGCAATCAGTATATTTCCTGGCTTTCCCAAATGGTCTACGTATTCATTTAACTTACCACTTTTTCTATATGACAAAGATAAACTCATACAGAAAAGTTTCAGATGAAATAACTACCAACATTGCAGGTAGTTATTTCTAGGGTGGGACATACTACAACTTTTATGTTGTTTATCTTAAGTATGTGTTACTTTTATAATTAAAATACCCCAAGATAAAATACACACATTTAGGTTCCTTTAATATGTGACTTCATAAGCTTTTTGTCTTAAGGGTTCTACAGTTTTGTTGTAAACTAATAAATAAGTAATACTGATTAACTTAGTCCTATCAGGTGCATACACTAAAAAAACAGAATGGGTGATTTCTGGTTAAAAGTCCTGATTCCTTATCCTGTACTCTGATGTTTGAAATTCTCAAATTAGAAAGCCATTCCCAATTTGTGTTGGATTTGCCACATTAGTGCCAAATCAGATGTATTTTTAGAGTCACTTTTTCCTTTAAAGGGGAAAGTGGGAAATAAAAACAGAAAGTGGGTGATAGGTAGAACAGGGAATCAAGAAAGGGCTGACTTCAATAAGGACTGACATGTTACAAAGTCTAATTAGGGAGGGCCTAACTTTAAATGTATGACTTTTCCCAAACCCATTGCAAAGGTAAGGTCCCAGATAATCCAACAGCCCAAACTCTAAGCAGACACAGTATGTGTAGGAAAAGTGAAGACACCGCTTATGTCACTGGGGTAGATGCAACAGGACACTGGGCAACAGGAATCTGCGAAATGGTTGAAGGACTGGTCA
The DNA here is from genome assembly GCA_004024845.1 of Tonatia bakeri. NCBI lineage: Eukaryota > Metazoa > Chordata > Mammalia > Chiroptera > Phyllostomidae > Tonatia > Tonatia bakeri. The sequence continues at coordinate 57,542 of PVIA01000656.1, read as the reverse complement.
GAGCAAAGTGTGGGCTGGATTGTGTACACCCTCTGGGGTTAAACTCTCTTGCAGGCTCTGTGCTATGAACCCCACCCAAGCACTCAGAGAAGAGAGCACTCAGTGTCCACTGTGTTCCAAAGCTGGGAGAAGAGGGGCAGTAGCCACGTAGGAGGGGCAAGGAATTCCACCTGGGTCCATCTCCTCTCTCTGCACTATAGAAGAAAAACCTTATCCTGCACTGGGAAAAGCAATACATACGGTTGTCCTTAGGACATAGATGGAAACTCACTAGAGGGAGGAAAGGAAATGAATATTAGAAAAAATACAACTCTACTTCTTGAGGAGAAACAGATTACTAGGTGAGTCCACCACAATGGCTGGAGGAGGGGAGAACCAAGTGCCAAAGCCCAGAAACTTCAACACGTGGCACATTTAGAAGACTGAGGCTGGGTCAGAACAGCAATGGCATACACTTGCTTTACCCCCTACTGCCAAGCTGAAGAGGTTTAAGTGACAGGTAACAAAATACTGCCAGGAGAGAGGCAGCAGAACAAGAATGTGTAGAGCGACCGACTCTCTGTGAGGCACTACACAAAGGGAAGACCTAGAACTGGAACGGAACAGGCATTAGTCTTGTAATTCATCCTCCGCCACAAACACAAGGTATCTCTACAGGAATTGGAAGCTTCTGGTGTACTAAGGGAACCATAGCAACAGGAAATCTCTCAAGCCCAGTCCGACTCTAACCAGAAAAACTGCCACACTACAGGCCTAGCAGGAGGAGTGGCATGCCCATTGCCAGGCATAAAGACTGTTTACATTAGTCTGCACTACCTTGTATACGATGTCAAGCTTTCAACAAAGATTATAAGGGACATAAGGTGAGAAAAAAACATACTCAGAAGAGAAAAAGCAGTCAGAAGCAGTCAATATGACACAGATGTTACAACTGTTAGAGAATTTAAAATAATTATGAATAATATGTTAAAAATGCCAATGGGAAAGGTAGACAACATATGATATTAATGAAAATTTCAGATGAGAAATGGAAACTACAAAAAAGAATGAAATAAAATTTTATAAATGAATAACACAGTAACAAGAAAACTGTTGAACTCAGAATTCTATCCCCACTGAAAATAATTTTCCAAGATGGAAGAAAATACAGATTCTTTTAGAAAAACAAAAACAAAGGATTGATTCACTGCCAGCAGACCTACTTGACAATAAATGTTAAAGAAACTCTTTCAGCAGAGAGAATATGGTAGCAAATGGAAACTTGGATCTACAGAAAAAAAGGAAGAGCATCAGAAATAGAATAAATCAAGGTAAAATTATTTTTTAAAAAATTACACTTGCTCTAAAAGCTAAATGAATTTTCATGGCAAAATAGTAACAATGTACTGTGTGTTTATAGCATATGTACAAATGTAAAAGATAATACAACTACAGCACACAGGATAAAAGGGAATTGTGAATATATCCTTAGACAGTCTTTATACTACATGTAAAACAAGGTAACATTATGTGAAAGTAGACAACTAAAACTTTTAAAAGGTATAAATAACAAGTCAATGTAGACGATAAAACAGAATAATAAAGAAATGCTCAATTAAGGCATACAAAGAAAACAGAAAAAGAAACAAATAAAAAGTAGCTGACAAGATAAAATGGTAAATTCTAATCCAACTGCATGAACATTAAAAGGAATGGTCTAACACAGTTTTCAACCGGTGTGCTGAAAGAATGTTTAAAACATGTGACACCTGACTCTTTAGTCAAGGGCACTGACCCCTCCTTTTCCCTTGGATTGTCAAATAAAAGAAGTGGCAACAGCCCAACATTCATTCTGATGTGAATGATCAAAATTATACTTTTTTTTGACAGATTGGCAAGAAATATAACACATTTTTTTGCTGTGCTGCAGATTTTTAATGTACAATGAGATTAAAAAGGTTGAAAGCTGCTGGTCTAACACATGAGTGAAAAGAGATAGGCTGTCAGACTGGATAAAAAAGCAAGTCTGAGATATATAATGTGTATAAGAAATACATTTTAAATAAAGAGATATAAATAGATTGAAAGTAAAGTTTGGAGAAAGATAGCCCCTAAATCATTAACTAAAATACAGCTGGGGGAAAAAAACTATACTAATACCAAAGTAGATTCAGAACAAGGAATATCATCACAGATCAATAGGGACATTATATAATTAATGACAAAGGGGTTGTTAACTCTATGAACATATAACAGTTGCAAACATGTAGCAACTAACCACAGCTCAAAGTAAATAAGGCTAAAATGGAAAAAAAAAGTAATAAATACATAATCACAGGTGAAGACTTCAACAACCCACTCTCAGTAACTGATGAAGTATTTAGAAAATCAGTAAGAACATGGAAAACATGATCAACACTAACTGACACTGAAAGAATGCCTCCCCTGCCAACAGCAGAATACACTCTCCTTATACATGAATGTGGAGCATTCACCAATACCTTATCAAACTCTGAGCTACAACACAAACCTCAACATGTTTAAATGGATAGAAATCACATAGAGAATGCTTTTGGATGAGAACAGAATTAAGCTAGAAATTAATAATTACAAGACATCTGAAAAATCCCCAAAGACTTCAGAATTAAGTAATACATTTCTAAATAATCATGGGTCAAAGAGAAAATCTCAAAGGAAAGTTAGAAATATTTTGAACTGGATGAAATGTAACAGTCAAAATTTGTGGCATGAAGGTAAATTTATTGTAATAAATGTTTTTATTAGAAAATATGAAAAGCCTCAAATAATCAATCTAAGTTATCACCTTTAGAAATGAGAAAAGAATAAGCCCAAAAGCAAGAAGAGGGAAGGAAATAATAAAGATAAAACAGAAATAATAAACTGACAAAAGAAAAGTAGAGAAATTCAATGAAACCAAAAGCTGGACCCTGGGGGGGATCAATAAAATTGATAAACCTCTGGTAATATGGGCCAAGAAAAAATAAATTACCAACATTAGGCAAGAAAGAGAGGACATATAAGTAAAGTTCCTACAAACATTAAAAGGAAAATAAGGAAATCTATGAAAAACTCTATGTTCTACCAATGAACTGGATTTCAAAATTAAAATGTAATATTATTTATAATAAAACCAAAAGAATGAAATATTAGGTATAAATTTTTAAAAGTGCGGGATCTGTATGTAGAGTACTACAAAACACTGGTTAAAGACATCAAAGATGGGAAATAAACAAAGGCACATACCTTATTCACATATTGGAAGTCTCAGTATTAAGATAGCATTTCTCCCCACTTTGATCTATAGATACAATTTCATTAACAAATCTCACAAGAATTTTGCACATATTCACACCCCAATTCTAAAATTTCTATGGAAAAGAAAAGAAACTAAAACAGCAGGAACAACTTTGAAGAAGGGACCAAGTTGAAGGACTCACACCAGAGACAGTACGGTGCTAGAGAACAGTCAGACGGGGTGGCAGACCCGAAGACAGAGGGCAGAGGCGAAAACCCACACTGATGCAGTGAGCTAAAATTCTGACAAAGGCAATTCCAAGAAGAAAGAATAATCCTTCCAGCAAATGGTGATAAAAGCAATGGACATCCGAATACCAGAAAATGAACATTGATACATACCTTACATCTAATACTCAAATACTCAAAATAGATTATAGACCTAAATGTACTACTTGGTCAAAAAGTCCATTTATTATTTTCTATAAAATAAAAGACACGTTTCTCATTTTCACCAGTAACTTTATTGATTTGGATATTTTGAATATGTCAGCTACCTCTCACATGGTATAATGTATGTAGACTGTTTTCAATTACTGTCTTGATTTGATTACTATCAACTTCCAACTGGTCTACCCAACCAGGGAGCATCATTTAGGGAAAAATCTCCAGCAGGGAACTTCACAAACCACTTTTATTTTTAAAGATTTTATTTATTTATTTTTAGAGAGGGAAGGGAGGGAGGGAGAGAGAGAGAGAAACATCAGTGTGCGGTTGCTGGGGGACATGGCCTGCAACCTAGGCATGTGCCCTGACTGGGAACTGAACCTGCGATGCCTGGTTCGCAGCCCGCGCTCAATCCACTGAGCTACACCAGCCAGGGCGCAAACCACTTTTGACACATTTGGTAAGTCACAGCACCATCTCCATATACTGCACAATCTTTTTTTTGCATTTCAGTTGTGTTTTTACCTGTCTTAAAGTAATAAAGCATAATATGCCAAAAACAGTGCATATTTTCTTCCATCTTCAATATTAAAATGGCTACACAAAAATTCACCAATTTTGGTAAGTTTTTTTTTTAACGCACACTGATATGACAGCTGTCACAGTACAAAATTGTTTCAAATAAAATTAAAGACAACCAAGCACTACTAGAACCATCTTACAGAAAAACCCAAATGAATTTTGTGGTCAACCCAATGTATAAAACTATGCAACTTGTTAAAAACTGTAGGAATCTGTGTGACCTTGGATTAGACAAAGATTTTTACATATGATACCAAAAGCACAATCAATTCAAGAAAAGAGCGGATAAACTGGGCTTTATTAATATTAAAAAATCTCCTGAGGAAAACACTGCAAAAGACAACAATAAGACATGCAAATGACTGGGAGAAAATACCTGCAAATCACTTTTCTGACAAAGGGATTATATCCACAATATATGAAAAAACTATCAAAATTGAACAGTAAGAAAGCAACCTGCTTTGAAAGCTGGCCAAAATTTCTGAACAGACGCGTCCCGAAGAACCTCATGGAAGGCAAACAGCACGTTAACAGGTGCTCAGCGTCATCAACCGAGAGGCAAGTGAAATTAAAACCACAATGAATACCACTGCACACCTACTAGAATATATTTCTTAAATGCAGTGGTAAGGGTGCACACAATTAGAATCTCGTCCATTGCTGATGGGAATGTAAACAATGTGGCCACTTTGGAAAACAGCTTCACAGTTTCTTACAAAACTACATGTGCACTAACAATATAACCCAGAGATTCCACTCCTGGTGTCCGGACCTAGGGAAACAGAAACTTACATTGCCGAACACTGGAAACCACCCAGATGTCTTTAAATTGGTCAGGGGATAGCAAAGTATGGTACATCAATACAGTGGAAAGCTACTCAGGGATAGAAAGAAATGAATTACTGATTCACACAACAACATGGGTGAATCTTACATGTACTCTGCTAAGTTAAAGAGGCCAGACCCCCAAAGTTACTTATTGTATAACTCCTTTCATATGACACTTTGGAAAAGGCAAAATAATGGGGAGAAAAAGAGACCAGTGATTGCTAGGGGATGTTAGGTGGGGGAGCCGTTTCTATACAGGAGTGGCATGGGAATTTGAGGGGGCGAAGGAACTGTTCTGTATGGCACTGTGCAAGTAAACATGTAATTCCTTGCATTTGTGAAAAACTACACTATACACCACAAAGAGAATTTTACTGTATGTGAATAATAAAAACATAATCAATGAGGATGTGGGGGAACCTAAAATGAAAAGCAAGCCGAGGAAGATGACTCCGACTGAAATATGAATGACCCATAACACGACACTGAAGGGATGGGAAGAAAGATCCTAACCCAGGTATGCTTAGCAAAAGGGTTCTGACTAGCCACTGTGAAGCCTGAAGACAAAGGTACTACGCACAGACACTGTACTGTAACTACAGTGTGCTCACAGGTGGGTTAGGACTTCTGAAACTAGTTCATACTAGAGTCGAACAAGTATGTGAGCCCACTGCAGTCGACATTCACCTGCAACGAGAACCAGGTTTCTCACTGCAGGTGAAAACAAAGAGGAGGAAACAGAGAAGACTGCAACGAACATCGTGTTGCTGAACAGAACTGCAATGGTCAGTACGGACTCACGCTCTCCTTTATTTAGAGCAGCTTCAAAAAACTGGGGCCATGTAGAAACAGAACAGGAACAGCCCTCGGAGAACTCTCAACGGCCAATGAGAACTTGAGCTACACAATCAATAATGACAGAATTGGAGTGTGACCCAAAGATAAAATACACGTGTTGAGTCCACACGGATATGAATGAATAAATGGATGGTGCACAAATGGAGAAACCATACTTCTCAGAAAATTCCGATGAATAATTTTGAACACCCCAGCAACAGTCACCACAAACAAAATTCATCAGTGAATAAACAGGATGTCTGCCTAGCCTCAAAGTATCTCCCACAAGTATTTAATATTTATAAAAGCCACACAAGTAAATTTACAGTGGAGTCCTGGCAGACATCACCGTAGTCGAGTGATGAGGGTTAACGTGACCAGTAATACGTACTGACATAATGTAGCCCCTGATGTGTGCTAAAAACAAGCACTTCGCCCTATCATTCTTTCCTAATGAAGCACAACTTCAATCCAATCATGAGCACGTATCAAAAAACCCAAACTGAGAAATGTTCCACAAAATAACTGACAGTCCTCACTAAAAGTGCCAAGGTCATGAAGGGCAAGAAAGACTGAGGGACACACTGGAGGAGCCTAAGGAACCACGGCAACTAAGTACGACGTGGGATCCTGAGGGAGATCCTGGGACAGAAATAAATACGAGTGGAAAAGTGGGTGAAACCTGGTACTTTCTGCACTTCAGTAAGGAAGCTCAGTTGAGGTTAATTTCTTAGTGTTGACAAATATTCAATGGTTATGTAAGAATGCTAGCACAACAGGAAGCTGGGTGAAGGATGTAACAGGAATTTTCTATACTAGTTTTGCAAGTTTTCTGTAAAACTGAAATAAACTTTTTAAAAATACCATCAAAAACTATTTGTGAGTGCTCCGAGGTCTGTATTTTACTCTACTGACACCAGGAGGCTGCATCACTGAGATAAGCTTGCACAGTGCCTACTTCCCCTCTGCTCTTTTACTGAGGTAGTCTCCTGATAAGCAATTTTCTTCTTTCCTATTGTTTTAAAGGAAACTTAATTCTTGACACCAATGCCAACATTTCCACTGGTAAATTTAAAAGCATAGGAAATTTTCCCATAATATACCCTAACCAATCTACATGGTTAAAATTTTCACCACCTAATACTGCATACCTTGCATCTATTTTTGCATTTGTCATTCACTAGTACATGAGGACTACATGACTATTCCACCACAAGCCACCTAGACTCAAAGAGGACTTTAGAGTGATGGCTAGAGTATATACAAACTGGCTCAGCAGTACATACAGACCCATCCTATTTGATCATAACCAAAACATAATTAAGAACTTGACTTACTCTCAGACAATAATTGTTTTAATTTTTAAAAATTTTTTAAAAAAGATTTTATTTATCTATTTTTAGAGAAGGGAAGGGAGGGAGAAAGATAGGGAGAGAAACATCAATGTGTGGTTGCCTCTCATGAGCCCCCTACCAGGGACGTGGCCTGCAACCCAGGCATGTGCCCTAGACTGGGAATCAAACCAGCGACCCTTTGGTTTGCAGGCCCACACTCAATCTACTGAGCTACGCCAGCCAGGGCAGACAATAATTGTTTAAAAACTAAAAACACAGTAAACTGTTTTAAAGTGTCAAGCCCACAGCTCAAGTGTCAGCATCAAGACTCAAAACCAGCTCTGCCTGTCTCCTCAACCTGCACTAAACACTCCACGTTCAAATGCCATACTTTAAAAATACAACTGTAGAATGAATTTGTATTTTTCAAATGTATTTTGTATTTTTGACTATTGAATTATAGTCAATACACTAGCTTATAAATATGCATGATGTTTATAGGTACAGACATTGAAAGTGTCATCTAGTTATTGGTGTGAATAGCAGAACACATGAAATGCACTGCTGGACTGGTGTGGCCCCTGGCGGGCCCAGTGAACACTGAATGGAGCGCAGCCAGGCCCATCTGTCTGCATGCCGTCCACGGCAGCCTTCACACCACCACAGAGTCCAGGGGCTACGACAGAGGCTGCGGCTGCGTGGCCCCAAAGCCTACAGTATTTCCAGCCAGGTCCTCCACAGACAAAGTTTGCCAACATCTACGTTCTTTTCACGTCTTAACCTAACAATGGCCCTGTGACAGAGTTGAGATCAAACTTACACAAAGAAGTTAAGAAATTTACATAAGATTAGAAGGCATCAAAGCTAGAATTTAGAACCAAGGTTTTTATACATTTAGCAGTCTTGTCATTAATCCAGTAAGATATACGGACTTTCCCCCATTATGTTACAGTTGTTCTTTCCTTGGTTTAAACAACGCAGACTGTAATGCTCCAAGAGGATAAAGCTGGGGCTTACCCTGTACACCCCCGAGGCACTCCAGAACAGACACAAAGAACCCATATACTTGCCTCAAAGATTCATAAATAAATGGCCCTTAAAAATTCTCTTTAATTTACAACCCTCTAGACACATTCCCCACTCACAATAAATAAATTCTTCCAATATTCAATAAAATTTTATGTAAGTTGAGAATTCCTTCACTGTTTGTGAATTTAAATTTGCGATGGGGAAAAAAGGTATACAATGCAGCACTCCTGTTTTTCAAAAGTAAGTGTTTTGATAAACTCATGTAAAATTTCCCAAAGAGTACTGCAAAAGTATCTTTTTAAGATCAGCTAAGTGAACTGCTCCTCACCCTGCCCTCCTGCCGCTGCCAAACAGTGACACCTGCTGGAAAAGCCAGACCCAGAGCCGGCCCCACAGAAAGGCTCCATGAGAGGCCAGCGGCCCCGCTCTTGCTGGCCCCACATTCTTTCGTTGTAGTCAGTCTGTTTCTGTTTTCCTCGCGTCTAGAATGTAGTCAGTCTGTTTCTGTTTTCCTCGCGTCTAGAAACGTTACCTTTGAAATTCAGACAGAACAGAAGCAACCTGAGGAAAATAATTTTTTAAAAGCATGCAACTGCTGTAGTATGCTTGTTTTTGTTTTTAAAGATGAAAACATCACTAATAATGGAACAGAGTTTAATGTTTGTTCACTTTAGGAAGTAAACCACAAGGCAATCATATATGTATAAATCATTAGTGATATTAATACTTTAACTATAACTCCTAAGACCTGTTATTGTTTCATAATGTGAATGGAAATTTTTCTTGAAAGGTGGTTCTCTCAGTTTGGCAACTGAGGGCCCATATTAACATTCCTAGTATTGAAGTCCAGCATCTGTTGACAAAAACATTATTTGAATCAAGGTATGAAAAGCAGAAAGCCAGAAGCATGATTTTTGACACAAAAAGAGAAAAAGTAGAAGTATTTTCTAATTCCCCAAAAAACAGGAAAAATTCCCAAGACTACATAATTGTGCATGGCAAGAACACAGAGCATGTGCAGCTGGGCTGGAAGGGTTTCATAAGCACATACTATATTATAGCCTAAGTTGCTAGTTTTAAAATAAATGGAAATTTCTTTCAAATGCCAAATATACAAACTTTAACGGCTGGCTTAGAAAAATGTATAATTCCCTCCACTTAATTCAAAATAAACATTTCCCAACATTTTCAAATTTAAACCATTTGAAAATTAGAACAAAAACTCATCTGCTAAAGGAAAAAAATAATAGCCATTTAGCCTGCTGTTGCTAAGGTTAATGAAAAATGAAAAAGGTCAAGGGTCTTCTGGGTCCTGGGTCCTTCGTCCCAGCATTTGCACACTGACCTTTAATAAGCACTCTGCATCAGCCAGGGAACCTGAACATTACGCTGAAGAATGACATTCTGGATCTTGTGTGGTTGGCACAGTGGAGAATGAGTTTAGGATGTTTAGAAAATGAAAAGATTGAAGATAATGCCAGGAAAAGTGGTACTGAAGTTAAACAGAAATAAATCTGGTGAAAATAAAATAAGGCAGACATAAAGTTATAACTAAAAACAAATACAGCATAAAAAGACAGACTTTGCCCACAAAGCCATAAGCCTACCAAGACATTACCAAATGGCAATGGTGTTTACAAAATAAACATTATGATGGGATACTTTGTAGCACTGCTCTCTGGCCTATCGTGAGCATTTAATACATTTTGTTGAATAGATTAAAGCTCAGAGATAAAACTGCTTGGTGATGATTATGTGTGTGCTACAGAAAAGATCAATTAAATGACTAAGTCCCAAAATTTGTCTTATAATCCTAGAAATACTGTCCTTAGATTTCTGGGTGCTGTCCTGCAAAGTCTGGCAGGGACTAGATTAAGAATCCTGTCTCCCAAACACCACCTTAGTGATTAATTTTTTTTTTGAAAAGATTTATCCTATTTCCCAGATGTCTGAGATAACCAAGATTTGGGTACGTGTACCAAGTTCCTGTATGTCCTGTTAGTTGGTTAAGTATGTGTGACTCATAGAAGTGCGGCAAATCTAACAGTTCTTTCTAAGATACTGTAGAACTCTACCACTGAAATTACTTCCACATTTTTAAATATGAAGTGTGGCTATCAAAACTACTTAGGCATTTTACTCAGTATCTACTGAAGACAATGCCGCAAATTTTCATATTAAGACGTGATGTTTTACAGTACTGGTTTCCTTAAAGACAGTGGCTCCTAAATTTGGCTTATTTTTCTTTAAACACTGTATCGTTTATTTGGCATCTGTAATCTACCAGCATAATTAAAGGGTAAATTTCAACTGTTTACAGAAGCCTTGGTGATAAAAGATACTCCTTTGATAGTTTTTTCTTTGATAGTTATTTCAGACACCCCCTTTTCACATGGCTGGGTCACATACGCCTTACTCCATGCAGCTGTGGAGGCCTGATGAAAGGCATCTGAAAAGCCCCTGTAATCACCACCTCTGGAATGCAAGCTAGCAAACTCCGACCACTGCTGTGGCACCTTAGCAGTTTCCTGAACTTTTATTGTAGACATGCAACAAATGGAATCCTAGTGTGGTTTCTTGGAGTGTACCACGAGACGGGCTTAACATTGGATTTGTGTTAGGTTAAGAATATGAGAAATGACGTCATGACCCCAGGATGCCACAAAAGCATTTGATAACCATAACAGCCAAGCTATGTGTCAGAAAGCACTACATCGCACAATTTTCATTTTCATTTATTGGGCCAAGAAAATGGGGACTACACTGTCAGGCAGGTATTTCAGTATGGACAAAGGATCTCACGTGGCAGCTGAAGTCTCAGAGTAACCTGACCGTGAGGATGGTGAGCTTGTCCCATGTGACCAGGGAGGCAGGGAAACTGCACTGGCGAGGAGGAGCAGGGAAGAGACCCCAGCGCATAAAATCACTCGAAGCAGACCAGCCTCTAAACCCCGGAACTTTGTTCTACTAGTAGATACACACTTCGAGACTTAAAACTGTAACACTTGAAAATATTTATTCTCCCTTCCAATTTTTTTGAAGTCAAGCCACTTTACTACTTATATCTAATAATTTGTGTTTTTTCTTGGAAAATGGAATTGATAGTAAAATCAAACACTTCATAACATGCTGCTAATCCTTGTAACATCTTTAAGTCGTTGATAAAAGCAATGTTTTAAAACATAGAGATATTAAAGTAGAAACAAATCAAGTCTTTATCTTTTATGTTAGTCTATTCTATGAAGAAAATTCTATACCGGAGTGATGCTGGACCAGAGCAGACATTAATTCCAGGGAAAATAATACTGCTAATTTAATAAATGAAGAATGAGATTTCTAAATTAGTCATCACACATTTATACATATAAACACAAGCTGGATGTCATGAGGGAAAAGTCATACCAGACTTTCCACCCAAATTTGTAAACTCCATCTGGTGGAGAAAGAGGGATGTACTTTGCTTGTAAAAACCCTTTCAGAAAAAGATTTTTTCTCTATGGTATTATTTATTATTGTTGTTGCTGAATGGAACTTAATGAAACCATGCTTCTTTTAGCTATTACTATCTAGAGTCCCACTACAAAATAAAACAGAAGACAAAAAACAAAACTGGCAGTAATAAAAATTCCCAGGTCAAAGATTATCATTTGTTTCCTTGTTTCAAGAACATTAGAGAGAATAATCTGGATTAAATATCAGAAACATATGGGCCTAAAAAAGGCAATGGTTTTAAGTAATACAAAAAAAACCCAGTCTTTCTTAGTAAAAAGAACACTGAATATTACTGAATGTTTACAAGATTACAAATATTAGAAAAATCCTATTGAAGAGAAAATGGTTTTCAAGTGTCCAAACATCAAAAAGGTATAAACCGCCACAGCAGAGACATTGTATCTAAGGATACGTGAGTACAGTTGAAAGGTAGAATGACTGCTTCCCACGCTAAAACTCTCACAGAGGACGACCTGTTCGCCAACCACCGTCCCAGGGTGTGCCCTCTCCACTGTTCTCATCCGGTACCCTTTGCCCTTGAACACCCTATTCCTCTGGACTTCTCCGGACTTCTGCTCACACAACTCCCTCAGTCCAGAACATCTGCCTTCCCTTACCCTATCCTTTCATTGATACCTTCTGAAATAAAGTAATGTATGAATGAGTAACTTCCTTCCCTTTCTTCTGGGATACACTTAGTGATCCTTCTGCAACCAACTGGGCCATCACTGCTTCTTTGCTGAACCCAGCCTTTGGAAGTGAACCCTGCCAAGTCTGGGCACACTCCAACCTCACAGCTGGGGCAGGGAGCTCCTAGGGGCAGTGACTGTGCACCTACTAAACAGTGCTGAAGTGCTAAATGGATAAATGAAGGAATCTCAAAGGGAATAAACTTTTCTTCTCTGGAACTACTGAAAAAACAAACAGGTTTTTATCAACCTGGAACAATCATTACTGAAGATGCAAACATGGAATAGTTAGGTAAATTATCTTCCAGTTTTCTGAGTCGTTGATCAAAAAATGAGAAATTACCAAACAAATGTCTTCACCACTTCAATATACCTATAATGGCCTTGACTATGTTATGTAAACACTATAATTAAAGGCATTAAATATATTATAGCTACTAACTGATTTTAGTAAAGGAAGTTAATGGGTAACTAATATATCAGATTATAAAAATAACCTTGAATTATTTCCTGCCAAATTATAGGTCACTTATTCCCAGTCATCCATTCAATCATTTACTAATTATTTAATAATATATTTATTAATCATTCACTAATGTTTATTAGTAAATAATAATTATTTACTAGTATCTACTACTTGTGAGGTGCAATCCTAAGGAGCTGGAGATACAGCAGTAAACACAGTGAAACCTCTGTCCTCACCTCTGGGGGCACTTGGTGCTATAAGAAAATATAAAGCAAAATAGGGGGCCTAAGCAATGCTGGCAGCAGCAGTAAGAGACTGAGGTGCTTTTTTGTTTTGAATAGGTTCAGGAAGTCCTCACTGTGGAAACATCTGAAGGAGATACCAAGATAAGTCCTGCAGCACCTGGTAGAGGGCATTCCAAAGACGGGAAATGAGTGCAAAGGCCAGATGGGGGGCCTGCTGGGTGTGCTCAGTAAAGAGCAAGATCAGTGTGGTTGCAGCTGGGTGAACAAGCGGGGGCAGGAGTAGAAAAGTTTCAGGGAGATGGTAATGAGGAAGGGTAAGTGGGCTGCAGAGCCCAGAAGGTATACAGTAGATCATTGTTCTGAAGGGGACAGGAAACTGCTGGAGGGTTTTAAACAAAGGAATGACATGATTTTTTAAAAAATCACTGTGGCTGCTGTGATGAAACAGTCTGTAAAGGGGTAGGGGTTGAACCACAGAAACCTGTGAGGGGCCACCACAAACGATTCTGCAGAGATGATGGTATGGTAGCTGTGACCAGGGTTGAATGGCAAAGGTGGTTAAAAGTGGTTGAATTGTACATACATTTTGAAGGAACAGCAGAAAGGTAGTCTGGTGGATTAGAGGCAAAATGAGGGCATTAAGAATGACTTCAAGATTTTTGGTCTAGCAGCGGAAAGGATAGGGGAGGACTGTAAGAAAAGTGTGCTTCTTAGAGGTAAGAAGTAAATCAGAAGTTGGGTCACATCAAACCTCAAATGCCCATTAGCACAATGGAGACGATATAGAGGCAGATGGATATGTAAAGTTGGAGTGAATATGGGAATTACCAGCATAAAGACAGCATTTAAAGTCAGAAGACTGGATGAGATTACCTAGAGTGTGAGTACAGACAGAAAGGAGACTGAAGACCACAGCCATTTACAGGCTGGGGAGATGAAGTCAGCACAGGAGACTGATGGAGAATTGATGGCATGCTCTGGGCTAGCGCTGGACTAGAAAATCAAGCGCTCTCCGGACACATGGACATATTCCAGTCCCTGCCAACACATGGACATCTGAAGAACTGCTAAGTGAAACCCCATCTTCAACTATCATCAGCTTACTGGAATGAAACTTTTTAAAGCATAAGACCCAATATTACAATGGTAATCAAGAAAACACAAATAAAGACAGTAAACTATCAATTGACAAAATTAAATTCTTGAAATATTAGATATAGTTTAGGATATGCAGAAATGGAACATCTCTTCTGGAGAACAATTTAAAATTATAAAGCAAAATTAATTTTCTAGGTGTCTATGTACAAGGTGGTAAAGTTGATGCAAATTCAAAAACAAACATAAACAAAACCTTATACTCTTCATATGTGACTATATACACACATTACAGGGATCGAAAGGAAAAGCCTGAACTGCAGTGCTGCCCCTGTAGGGGAGTGACTGGAAATGACGGGTAAGGACAACTGCACGTAATGTGCAATTACTTAGCTTGTTTTTTCAAACATACCATAATTTATGACATAAGATTTGAAACAAATGTGAGAAAGTATTTACAGGGTAGGGCAAAAGTAGGTCTACAGTTTGTGTGGAAAATAATACAATGATTAATAAACAGTAATGTGAGCGTAAACTCTCTGCTTCACGTACTCACAACCATACAGCTACTTTCGCCCACACTGTACGATCGACTCTGGTGTGAAGACATGTGTGCATGGAATAAAACTCTTTGTAACTTTTTGTGTTTAAAAAAACTCAAAATATTTTTTAAAAGCACAAATGAAAATAAAAGGAAAATAAGACAATTTGTTTAAAACAGCAAATGTTTACTACATTTATAACTTATCCCAAGCATATACTAAAGCAAAAGTAGTATTTTGTTGGCATACTAATAAATTACTAGGCCCCTGATATTACACAGCACTTGGCAAAATCCACTCACAAGCTGTAATTTACTACTCGATAAAACTGTGAAACAACTTTGAGTACACTACCTATGAATACAGTGATTAAAAAATTAAACTGTGAGAAAAACATGTAAAACTATCTAGTTTTATCAGAAGATCTAACCTGAAGAGAAAATTAGGCTGTAAGTTTGAGTTATAATCGAAAGACTTGCGTCAGATGCTTTTGGAATGAGATGAAAAATACAAAAATGAACGGAAAAATATGTAAGTGCATCAGCCAGCCAGCCAATCTAAACAATAAATGATAATTAATGGAAACCATACTTAATTCTCCTATGCAAATTTGGGATATAAGCACTGCCTTCCTTAACAAGTTAGTGCATTCTACAGACACTTTAATTTTTTTACAGGATTCCTCTTCTTGAAGAAATAAAACATGTAAGAATATGTATTATTATAATGATACCTTATATTTCCAAATTTTTCAGACATGTGTATTTCATATTGCAACCTCTACTTTATGCCTTTCTAGTCCGTGGGTAATAAATATACTTGCTAAAACTGTTACTCATTTTTCCTAGCTTTTTACTTCTGGGTTGCTCAACATAAAAAGACACTGGCACAGAATTAAACAAAGACACTGACAAAGAAATAAATTCCTAACAATTAAAAAATTAGTTTTTATATGTGAAATGTCAAACAAAACAAGACACCAAACCCATAGAAGGAGTGACCAGATTAGTGGTTACCCAAGGTAGCGGGTGAGAAGAGAAGGAATTGAAGAAAGGTGGTCAAAAGGTACAAAGTTCCAATTACAAGGCAAGTACCAGGGAGTAATGTATAGCATAGTGACAACAGTTAATAGTGTTATATGGTGTATGGGGGGGACCCCCCAAAACCAGAATTATCTTCTGGAGGGCAGGCTTTCTCTGCTAGGTGAGTGTTCTAGGAACCCGTCTGTATCAGTGCACCAGCTGGCATTATGTGAGTGGCTGCATTCAGCTTCAGTGAATGTTTTTTTAAGACTCTTGCAACAGGTTTGCCCACTTCACGATGGGTGAGTTAGGAGCACAGCTTCCTGCACAGCACTGAGTGTTCAGCAGTTTTTGACCAAAAACAAAGGATCCCCGTGCCCCACCCTCCCTATTCATCTGGTCTTGCCCTGAAAGGCATTATTTTTGTTTCCCTGGATGAAAAAAGTCTTCAAAGGAAAACATTTTGCCAATGTGGAAGAGGTGAAACAAAAAACAGCACAAGCACTTAAAACATCAAAATTGACACATTCGAAAACTGTTTTGAGCAGTGGAAAAAAATCCTGATAGACGTGTTGCATCAAATGAGAACATTCTGAAGGAGGCCAGAGTTTACACATGTAAGAATAAACATACAACTTTTTATAAATAAATTCTGGGTTTTTGGGGTGGTCCCTCTTGTATACAAAAGTTGTTAAGGGCATTCTCATCATAAAGGAAATAGGTTTTTCATTTTTACTTCTCTTTTATTGTATCTGTAGGAGATAATGAATGCTAATTAAACATACTGTGATTATTTCACAATATACATATAACTCATACCACTGTGCTGTACACCTTAACCTTATATAGTAATGTATGTCAGTTTTATTTCAATAAACTGAAAAGCACTGGCTTTTAATAAATATGTTCCCACAACAAAAAGCTACATGTTAATGGGGGTATTTTTAAATCCTAATTCTGCTATCCTCAGTCTGTACCAAAACATCAATTTGTATGTAAACCATTAAAAAGCAGCTTATTTCCTAAATTTGTGGTGGTTATTTTTCCCTTCTGTTCAGAATCTGTCAGTGCCCCAAAGGGTTGAAGGCAGTCCTATCCTGTGCTGACAGTAATAAGTCATCTTGGCGGAACCGCTTGAGCTGTGAGTCACTTTTCCAGCATATTTAGCAATACAGTCAGGCTGATTAATTTAGTGTGTTACTGGATGTCAGGAAGAATTAGATGCATTTGGTTTTTCACCTATATTTCCAATGTTGTTTCCACCTGTTTTTCTTTGGAAATTTTTTGTACATCAAACTAATGCATATTAAATAAAACAAGCAAGAAGGTAAATGTTTAGTTTAGGGCTTTTTTAAAAAAGCAGTAGGACAACTTTTTTTGGACAAGTCTTAGGTTTTAAAAAAGGATAATTCTATTTTCCTTAACAGGTTTAAACTGAAGATAAATACTTTTATTTGTTGAGTTAACATTGTTAAGAAAACAACTGGTTAACTTTTCAAAATAACAAACATTTTGGGGAGCAAGCAAATGTTTTATCCCACAAATATTTCCAGAGTAGCTGCCAGGAGCAAGGCACTCTGCTAATGGCTGTGGATGAAGCAAGCATTACTCAGTCACCAATTCTGCTCGTGATCTGCTCAAGAATTTCAGTGGGGAGGTAAGACAAGCATATAAATCACCCCAAAATAAGGCAGAAAGGGATTCAATACTTTCAGCTGGAAGTGCAAGTATTCTACTTTTTCAGCTGGAAAACTAAAATACTACAGCAGTTCAGAGTAAGGAAAAACTGCTTCCCGGAAGTAGTGTGGGAATGGAAAATCAGAGAAGGCTTCATGACAGCAGTGGATATGAGTCAATCTTGAAGGAAAATAAGACTTCAACCAATGCAGACTGGGAGCCAGGTTTGCGTGGGGATTGAGGGCGGGGGTTTCAGGGAGGGCTGCATAAGTAGAAAGCTGGATCAATGTTGTGTAAGCAGGAAATTCAAGCATTACAAGAGGTAAAAGAAAACGATAAATAAAAGTCAAGAAGTAGGTTAGGCACCGGATTACAAAGGACTCTGAGGATGTAAGGTTGAGTCGCTCATACTTTATCTGGTAGGCAAACAGAAACCAATGAAGACTTGGAGGAGAGGAGCAGTATGATCAGACACATGCTTCAGGAAGATCATTTTGACATCAGTGGGATAGATGGATAGGAAGGAAGACAAATTAGAGATGAGCAAACCGAGGAGTCTACAGCATAGTACAATCAAGAGGTAATGAAAATAGAACTTAAGCAGTATCAGTGGAATGAAAAGAAGAATATGGATGCAAAAAATAGTACATTGTAAATAGCATTTATGAAAAATATGGAATAAAGCCTTACCTGATTCTTCTGTATCTTGTTCATCTATTAAACCTACTGAGACGCCTAAATCCACACATTTCTTGCTATGTGTCTTGGACTTCATGTGTTTTGTCAGATTTCCTTAAGGGAAAAGAATGTTTACTAAGCTTACATAGTATTATTTTGCTACTGCATTTGTCAACACTGGCAAATTCCAATCCTATTTCAAGTGAAAGTACAGGTTGTAGTCATACAATCCCAATGACTAAAATTTGGACAAAGGAAAATACTGGTATCTATATGTTGTAGAAACCTTGTTATTTATTAGTAATAGTTTCTCTTTTTCAAATCTGACTCTGCTACTTTGGGTCAGTTTTCTAATTGCTTCTGTCTGGGACGTTAATGGTTTCACACCACTGATTCTGGACCAGGTTTTGTTTTGTTTTGTTTTTTACATGGCATAGGTAAAGGATTTCGGTTTTTAGCAGGTCACTTTCCCCCTAAAGTCTCTGGACAGGGCAGCCAGGCTTATTTCAGAGGCCTTGATTCCATTTCAGCATTAGCATTAACACCCCAAGTATTTCTGCATATTAGCTAGATGGCTTTGATGTTCCTGTGGACTTTTTTTCAAGTATCTGTTCATCAAGCTATCTTGGAGTTTCTTCTTTTATTTTTGGTACCTAGGAATTAGCCTTTTAAATTTCAAGTTTGACTATTAAAAACTATATTTGGTTATTGTTACATTGTAAACAGTAATTCTGTGTGTTTGGAACATAAGAATGAATTTCCTGCATTCCTTTCACTTCACATTGACTAGAAGTCTCACAGTAGTATCTCTAACAGCATGCTTCCTCTGGCAGCTGGTGGATGGATCCCTATACGTACTATTGGGTTAAGTGGGAACCACTGGGCATGCCTGCCCCAAGTGATCATGAATGCGGGGCGAGAGCTTGGATTCTTCTGGGGCTCCCAAGCAGAATGCCACACACAGAAAAATTGTGAACAAGAGAAAACCATATCCTTTGAGAAAAGAAATAAAATCTAAACACTGAGTTCTGTGGGCAGGGCAAAAGACTTTGAGAATAAGTCTTTAGAAGAGCTAAAAATGCCTGAATTATTGGTCTAGATTATGGGCCTATGGTTGGTGAAGGGCCTACAAAGTTGCTGTATTTAAAAGAGCCTCAATTCCACTAAATATACACTAAGTCCATGGACCTGGTCACATTTGTTCAAGCGAATTCTTGCACTAGATAGTATGTACACCATCCCATAGCTTAGTGCTTCAGGGGTTCAAGTGTAAGAAGGCACCCAGGCCAGAAAATGCCTAGAATTCATCAAACCTGACCTCTATGACTCTAGAGATAACACTTGGCTTAAATACCTTGGCCATGTTTGACAATTACTTACAGTACACTTTAAAAAACTTAATAAAACACAAAGCAAATATGGCAAAATAATAATTATTTTAAAATGATGGGTATACCAATGTTTATTATACAAATCTCTACTTTTCTGTGTGCTTTACTTTTTACATTTAAGAGTAACAACAAATAGTTTGGCCAAGTTACTTGGCTGAAATTTCCAAGTCAGAACACTTTCTAGTCTAATAACAAATTAGACTAGATACTACCCAAATACAAGATCCATTAACAATTTTCTTTTAAAATGCCTTTGTTTCCAAAATAGATAGCCACAGAAGGCTATTTTCCTTTTGAAAAAGTTACTGTATAATTGTAACTAGGCATATTTGGGAATATAAGTTTTCAATAAGCAAATTTTCTCACAACCTGAGCTATTACTATTATGCAACCTCTTAAATAATTTAAAATATACAAAACAATTTGCATTTAAATATGCATATTAAAATGCAAATATCCCCTAGCACTGCTATAAACTTTGTGCATTAATTTATTAGATAAAATTTTCAACAGATTTAATAAACCTTAATCTAAATCCTCTAGAAAGCAAGAGAGATTTTGTTTCTGGATTCCTATAGCTACAAATCGATTCTACCTAGCTTTCTATGATATAAATGGCACTAAATGCTACAGAGATGCAAGCTCACTGTGTGTTTCCTATTGACTGACCTTTAAAGCAGAAGAGTGAAAACAAATCAATTATTTTGAAAGTGTACTCATAAAATAAACTAAGAGGACAAATGCTGAAGTACAGATTTATAAGCATTACCACCAGAAGCATCAATTTCTAGCACTACAGTTCATTGCCTTGATAGTATTTTGCTATCCTTGTGTGTGTGTGTACAAGTATGTGTACACATATTATATACATATATCATGCCATTATATCACTTCTACTTTCGCTTAGTATAACCAGACACATTCAATAAGAAGTAGAGTTAAACTGGCTAGGAAATCAAAGTAAATGAGAATAGGGCTTAAAATCTACAGCCAACTACAAAACAAGTCTATATTAGTTAGCTACCTTTAAAAGGTACTATGGAATCTCATTTATTTTTTTGTGTATTTATAAAAGGTAGACTGCTACAAGGGAAGACCATAATAAAGGAGAACTGTCATGTCAAAAATAGGGAAATATTGACTTTCTAGTATTGTCTTTACCAGTCACCTTAGGTAGCTTTCTTCAAATCGTTTTTATCACCTAATTCCTATGAATTATCTGACAAAACAGAAAGCTTAATGTAAATTCAGATATGAGGCAGATCAGAGATATGAGAGACAGGAAAACTGCTAACATACAACAATCACTTTTCAGGGGTCATTATGCTCTGTCCACTATTTAATAGACACCTAAGATTTTACATGAAGTTGTTTTGAGTTATTTCACTAATACTTGGTTGATTCATAGTACTTTTCTTTGACAAGAAATTTCTGTAGTCTCGTTTGGTTTCCCACATCTAAGTTTTCTTCCTTTCTTGCCCCTTATTTTACGAACATATTTTTAAAAATATCACGATTCCTTCCCCTCCTATTGAGAAATACCCATTTCCTAGTATACTTTGATCCTCTTCATTTGGTAACATCACTTTGTACTTGGTAACCTTTTATTGGTTATATCAGCCTATTACTGGTGTCCTGGTCTCAAAGTAGAAATTAATAGATTTTTCTTAATTACAGAATTAAAATCAGTGACAAAAAAAAAAGCAATAAATTGGGTTCAAAGATCAAAGAACTTTATCCTATCAAAGCCTTCACACAAGACCAGGGGAATCATCCTGTAATCCACCCTCCACTTCCAGAAGAAGGTTCTACATCACAATAAAAAAAGTACAGAATTACTGTTTCTCCCAACTCCTCATGATTTCTTGCCATTTTTAGAAAATATTCCAGGCTATCCGAAGAACAGTTTTAAAAGAAATCATCCTTATTTCAGATACTATTGGCATTTAAGGAGAACTACTTTGAAGCCACTTAGATGATACATATTTTAATTCTCTTTAAAGGCCAATAAATAGTAGCCACAAAACATAATAAATTTTGCTGAAGAGTTGATGAACCTTTAAAACAAAAGCTGCAAAGAAAACCAATAAAAAAAAAGCAAAGCAAATGTTTACTCAAAAAAGACACAGTAGTTCTGTAAAAAACTATCAATTAAGTATTTTTTACAGATATAATCCTTTCAGACAGATTTTATAATTATGTTGCATTGTTTTAGAAAGATTCTTACTTTTTAAAGGGTGTTATATGATATTAAAATTTCAAGTCACAAATTTTCATATAATGACTCATGAACAAGGGACCTAATGAAGAAAGTAAATATTTTATAGTAGTGTATTCATTATATGCTACAGAAAACTTGTAGAGGGTAAAATCACTGTAACTATAATAAAGGCTTACAATTTAAGAAACATACAGGATGGGGCAAAAGTAGGTTTGCAGATGTTTATATGGAATACAATATTTAATAAATACAAGAATAAATTCATTGTTTCATGTACTCACAACTGTTAACCTACTTTTGCCCCACCCTGTATAAAGAATATAGAAACAGCACCAAATATAATTTTAATGACTAGATCTGAATTCTACAAACATTAAACAGTACAAAAGTTAGAAAATTTTTGAAGCTGAAATTCAACAGAATTTGGGTTAAAAAAATCATGAAAAGAAAAAAATGCTGCACACCTAAAATTATATAATAAAGCATGAATGTAATCATAAGTTTACTGCAATTATTATTTTGAATTTTTTCAATTGTTTAACACCTAAGTAATCATGAAAATTTCTTTTTCTTCTTTGGCCCCAAATTAAGTATTTTTGAAAATGTGTTAGTCGTCATGTTATGCAACTGTAATTGGGGAATAAAATTTAAAAAGACCAACTGCTCCTTTTAAAATGCTGTATTTATTATATACTCATATTCTAAAAGCATGTAATAAACAACTTTTTTTCCCCCAAGAGGTCCAGAAACATAAAGAAAAAAAGTCTACAATGTTGATAAGATGTAATTTGTATTAGTCTATTTTAGCTACTGCATTGTTGGTCACAGAATATGTATACTCGGGTCTTAGAGCTACTAACTCAATGCATATAAAAAGGACCATGAAGCAATGTCATCTCATACCTTTGGTCTTAAACGAGAAGTTACAGTAAGTGCAGTGGTAGGGGCGGACATCTGTGTGGGTTCGTATGTGTTTCTTTAACATACTAGGTTTCTTACAACGTATTCCACATTCTTCACAAATGTACTTTCCTCTTCCCCTGCCTCGGACATACACATACTCTTCATTTGATTTATATCTAATTTAAAGAAAGAAAGATGAATAGGGAAATTGGATACTATGTCTTTCATAAAATACTGATGATTAAAATTCAACCTAAAAAATAAAACAAGGCACAATTTTTAGACTGAATCAATATAAATTTTATGCATGTACAAATAACAGAATATTCCAGCTTTTCACATCAACACTTGATATTCTAATAGCTAATTCTAATCAAACAAACTTATTCAATACTAGGTTTAATTTTAAAATATTTCCTCTTGTAAGTCACTGGGTTTAAAAGTCTTCTTTCTTGTTAAATTCAATCACAACAACTGTTATTTCTGAGTTTCATGATAACTATGAATGGCTTTTACATTTTGGTTTTCTCATAACCAAATACACAGACATCAAATAGGCAATGAGTTCATCTCTCTTAGAGCAGGTTTTCCAAGTCATTGCTTATTGTAAATCAGAGTGAACTCCAAGGTTCACGATGAAAACTATGTTCTTAGTTGCCTTCTAAGACCTGCATTTCCTAAATAGTTATCATTTTCTTGAACAAAATGGAATTATTTAACATAATACCAAATATATATTTTGACATGAAGATTCTGTTAATAAGCTGAGATACCTTGCAATATTTACATAAAACTAACACTGATAAGTTTTCATTCACATGAAAGCAAATGTACATTTAAAAAGAAAATTTAAATGTACATTTAGAAGTAAAATTTGTACTTGCCCTCCATCAAATATTTTAATTCTTCTTGGTTCACTTTTGATTAAGGAATTCTCTTTATCTTGCTCACTGTTAATTTCAGAGGCATCTTTATTGCTGAATTCAACTACTGTGGACTTTTGATTACCTAATGCTCTCTGAAAGGAAAAAAAGAGAGAAACTAATTTAATAAAACTGAAAACACAAACATGCTGAGGTTTCACTTGGAAAATAAAACATGGCAGGACACAATGCAGAGTCAACTTCATGAAATACATTTTGAGAAAGCAACAGGTTGAAGGTCATTTGCTTTTTTCTCCTCCTTTATCTTTCATGTATCTGTCTAAACCACAGCAAACTGATAAATCTTACACTATTTATAATCCCACCATAGCCCACTGACACCCCCAAATGAAGGCTTTACAACCTCCCACCCTGGTACTCCATGAGTTTAATAGGAACTTCTTCTTAACAGACTACTTCTTATATCTAACCCACTACTCGTACTACAATTTAAGTGTATTTATTAAAGAGTTTATTCTTTGGAGATGGCAAAGAGCTAGCTACTCCTTTTTAAATAATATGTCATTCTCTCAAGAAACATGACTAAATCCCCTTCAAGTTCAATGAACTGTTACGTTAAGCATAAACCTATTTACCAATATTTTGTTCTCCCCTTCTCCCACCACTTTAAACCATAATTCTGTTTCCTCTCTGTATCTTCTCAAAGGGTTCTGAATACTGAGAACTGTGAGGTACAAACACAGGTCAGGTCAAATTTAGCTTTTGGCTTGACAATGATTAAATCTCCAGAAGAAGGCAATGAACTCAATGAAACACTGTGTGTCCTTCCAGAGAAACATTATGGTATCACCACCTTATGGCCTTTACACAACCGCACCATCCACAAGTCTCCGCACTCCTCGGCACATCCGACTCTCACGTGACTCCCATGAGGCAGGCTGCACAAGTGGATTATCTCCCCGTGAGGAAAGACACTCTCAGCATTAAGCCACTTGTCCAAGGTAGAGTGTTAATAGCCAAGGCTGAAACTCCAGCCTCCTGGCTAACTCCAACACAAGGCACAAGTTTTCTAATCAAGGACCTCTTTGTTACAAACCTCCTTTAAAAATTACATCACCATGTAGACAGATATTGTACCAAGGTGACTTAATACTAGTAAGTGATAATAAGAAGGTATGTATATCATGGATGGGGGACCTCTGTGGTGGAAAAAAAAAAGGACCCTGGGAAGCCCCCGTCCTCACAAAGCCAGAAATGAAGAAAAGCTGCCTCCCTGAGTTTCTCAAGAAGGCAGTATGAGGAGGCAGTGACACTGACCCCGACAGGTAAAAATGCCACTGACTCCTTTTCTTTTCCTGGCAAACACATCAGGTTTCCCCACCACTTGCAATATATACATGCACCTTTCCTTGACTTCAAATAGGACTCTATTTCTTACCTTCTTTTCAATTCCAAATTCTCACTTATCTTTTGCTTTCTCACTATCAGATCTGGTTCCTATTTAACCAATTACCAATAAGCTACATGTTAAAACTCTTATCATTTCCTTAGTCTTTATATGCTTGACCATTCCACGGTATTATATGTTGTTGCCTCATTTCTCTTAGAAATCCTTTTACTTTAGTATTTTTCTGCTCTTTTCCATTGTGAATTATAAATACTTGTGCATTAACATTTGGGTTGTGAATTAACATTCTTCCTAAGAAATCAGTTTATAATTAGTTTCCTCCATTAGTTACCAGCACTTGCCTGGTATTATGGTTAGTCAATTTTCCTCTACTCTACCACTTTAAAATATTTTATTTATTCATTGATTTATTTGTTTACTCCCCACATATCTACTGGGACTCTGCTATGTTTCAGGTAATGGACATATAAAACTGAAGAGAACACAGTCTCCGCCCTCACAGAACTCAGACTCTCAGCTACACTGTCTGTTACAGTAGTCACCAGCACACATATAGAATATTTCCATCATCTGAAAGTTCTAACGGACTGTGTTGGTGCAGTGGAAGAGAAAGATACAAAAGTTCATCACTAAAATGTAGTATTGTAAAGTATCAGAATAAAGTTATACACAAGGTATGGCAGCTGAACAGAGATGATACTACTTAACTGATATTAATTACAAAGACCAAAATGAGAGCTGATACTTAAGCTGAATTTTTAATGACTAGAAAGATTTGGTCAGTCATCCTAGGGAGTATATTAATAAATAGTATGTCAATAAGCTAGGAAGACTTGAGACAGATTATGGAAGGATAAGAAAACTCCCGATTCATATATCTAGTTTAGGTGCTTGGATGAAGAAGGAACATAGATACATGTCCATCTGACTCAAGTCTCCAGTGGTATTAAAATTGCTCAGTCCAAATGCCATGCTAGTCTTTATCTTTATTTGACTCCTCTGGAGGTCAACTTACTGGAATGACTTTCCTTGAAATACCTTTTCCTTGATCTGTGTGATACTACTTTCTCATAGCTCTCCTCCTTCCTCTATTAACAATCTCTTTCAGTTTCTTATGTGGACTTTCTTCATCCACTCAACCCTTTACACAGTTGTGATTCCGGGACCATTCTAAGTCCTTGTCTCTTCTTTATACTTTCCCTGAGCAATCTCATTAATTACACTTATGCACTGAAAAATCTTCACACCCTCCACCTGAGGCTGTCTCCTAGTTACAAATCTAGATATGCACATTTCCAGAGACATTTCTGCCAAGTCACTTGGTATTAAAGAAAAGCTGCTTTTCATAGGCACTTCAGGAATACACATGAAGCTCTGTTTAAATTCTCGTGGGCAGGTCTCATCTTCTAAGATTCTGATTTAATAGATTTAGAGCAGAGTCTGAGTAGTTAAACATTAAACTCACCCTCCGTCACTGAGAAAGTATCAATAGCTCTCCACTACCATGCATATTTAGTTTTTACCTACACTTTCAACTCTGAACTTGTAACACCTTCTAGCCATGGCAGACTCCTTAGGGTTCTTTAAATGAACCAAGTTCTTTCTCACTCCCATGTCATTCATCAGACTATTAAAATTTCTCATTCCTGTTTGTCCGAAAAAAAAAAAAAAACACCCTACTTTTTCTTTTTTAACATTCACCTAAAGCTTTGGTCGGGTGGTAGCTCAGTTGGTTGGAGCATTGTCCTGTAAACCAAAGGGTCATGGATAGATTCCTGGTCAGGGCACATAACTAGGTTGTGGATTTGATCCACCATCCTGGCATGTACTAGAGGCAACTGATCAATGTTTCCCTCTCACATCAATGTTTCTCTCCCTCTCTCTTCCTTCCTTCTCTCTAAAATCAATAAGCATGTCCTCAGGTGAAGATTTAAAAAAAAAAAAGGACTCAGCTGAAGTCAGAACTTTTGGTATATGTTCCCTGTATCTGTACCTCAACCTACAGACTTTCTTCTTTTAACAATGTATATACTTCTATTGTAATACTGAACTATAATATTTTCCTATTGATAAGTATGTGTGTGTTTATGAACCTGTACTATGGGCTCATGAAACTGCAGAGGGCAAGTACTCTGAATGTTCAGAGTCCAATATAATACTGTTATTTACTCGTCTTTCTTCCTTTCCTTCCTCCGTTCCTTCTTTCCTTCTATTCTTCCTTCCACCCTTCCCTCCTACCTTCCTTCCTTCACTTAAATGATTTTTTTCCCATTTTTATAAAGCCAATAACTCTACTTTAAGACTGATTTTACCTTACTCTATACATCTTGATCAGATCAACATAATCATCAAGTGTATGAGTTAGTTATTTTGGGAATCCTCTCTACCACTAAGATGATTTTCAGAACTACAGAATGACTTATATTTCAAAATGATATACAACAATCACTGACTATTCACCTCTGTTCTCTTGTATTAGTAAGGACAAAGCATACTCTCCTCTCACTTAACAATACAAACAAAACATTCATATGCGAGAAATATGAAAGCAAGACCATGATTATTGTACCATTAAGTAAAGACTTAAATATTCAGCTGGGGGGAAAAAGTGCTCAGGGCAAGTTATCATTTTCAAATGTTTTGGATATAAGGACCTGGGTAACCCTTATCAGTGTGACGCCCAGGGCAGATTTACCACCCTTTCTTTTGAATCACTACACACTCACAAAGCACAATTTATCATTCTAATTAAAGCATTTTAAGGCATCAAGACATGTTAAAACTCATTTACACAAACTATTTTTGGAGATAAAAAATATTTCAAGTACCTTGCTTAAGTTGCTTTTCCACTTGCTTGAATAGACCAACAAATCTGATTTGGAACGAGTGGTTATTGCTTGACAATACAGTGATTTTCCAGTTTTCTGTTTTGAATTAAAGAGAGAAAGAGCAACTTTTGTAGGCAAACCAAGTGGATTTGGATTGCTGGTGCTTACTGTCCAGTCAGTATAGGCTGAAGTTTTCTGGTCATTCTGAGGCAAATGCAATGTTTTCTGTCTGAACAGATAACACCACGTGAAGCTGGTTGCAGTCTTCAGGCTGGGGAAAGACAGCTGCTGCGTGCCTCCGGCATCCAGCACTGAAAGAGCAGTTGTTGTAGTTGGACTTTGTTCTTGGATGTTCACTTTGTCGGCTTGATTTTTAACCTCTGGAGACTTCCCTTCTTGGTTATTGTCTACACATTCCAAAGAAATGTGGGTATTTTCTGAAGGAACAGGTGAGTTTCTAACTGTAACAGTTAGTGATAGAGATGACTTGATGTTTTCAAATTCTTGCAACTCTTTTATAGGTTCTATAACTACAGTCTTAGATTGTCCTGATGACAAATTTTCAGCTGGTAAAACATCTGTCAAGTTAACAGTCTCACTGCTAATTTCAGGTGGAGAAAAAATATCTTGTTCCAATGTCACACCTTCAAGGGGCTCTGTGGTACAAACCTGCCTCACCAAAACAGGTTTCTTCTGCTTATTAACTTCATTAGCTCTTGAACTCACTGGTTCAAATGGTCTAGTATCTGCTGTACAAACAGCTCCATTTTCATCTTTAGCTCGCTTTTGGTGTTTTTCCATGGCAATGTCTAAACTATTTGCTGGGGAAAGCATCCTTTTACTTGAAGCTGAAGATTCTTGTTGGGGGGAAAGTCTAACAATAGACATTTTCTGAGTTCCGGGCAGGGAATCTGCCAGAGAAGAATTTTGGCCCATCTCTGAAAAAACATTTTCACAAACAAGCTCTTCCTCTGAGTTTGGCAAAGCATTCTGGTGAACGTTTTGCAATTTTGGCAGGGAATTTTGTTCTTCGTTGACTGGCACCATACTACTACTAGCCTGGCAAATGGGCTGACTGGATAGATCTTGGGTCACAAGGATTTGTGGCAGAGGTGTGACTGTGGCAAAGCAATAGCCTGGAACATTACCCTGCAGGTGAACAGGCAGTGTAAACGATGTCGGCACCTTCTGTACTTGACCATCGGGTGGCCCAAGCTTCAGTGGTTGCAGAGCACAGGTATTAGAAATGGCATCTACTAATTTGGTTGGTAACGCTAAGGAAGACATACGATGGTCAGCCCCAACTGGATCTGAAAGAACTTGCTTTGGCAAAGAATGTACAGGATTAGAAGAGCAAGACTGGCTTGAAGTGAAAACCTGACATCGCAGTTGGTACTTGGGAGCAAAGCAATCTTCACTTTTAGAAGAGACACATACACTGGGATTTACATCTGGTTTGACACTCTGTGTGGATACCTGCAGAGACATTTGTGTGTTCTGGTGGCTAAGGGGTGCATGGATTTGATTTAACAAATTAATACCAAAAAGCTGTTGAACAGGAAAGATGTTAGTAGAGTTGGAATTAGAAGTTTCTGTTTGCAGATCTTTAACTTGAGTCTGGGAGTGCACAGTAGTTGCGGGAAACTCAGCTAAGAATGTACTAGTGAGCGGAGGCCCCTGAAATGGCACTGCATTCACACCAGGAAGAGCAATAGCTTGGAAAGATGATGGGTTCCCAGGAGACAGATGACTATCTGGGGCTATGTTTAAAGAAATCTGCCGTATCAGTGGGCCTCTCCTTCTTTCTAAAAGAGGCACATGTCCAGTCACTCCCATGCCAGAAGGAGACGTTGGAGGCAAGTCCACAAGTGGCATTGTCTGAGGTGGAGTTATGCTTCCACAGTCGAATGATTTACTTCTGAAATCAGAGACCTCCATGGATGTTTGCATGCAGTTAATCTGTTCTGAGGCAGCACGCCTCATTTCCCGTTGAGTTCCAGGCACGTTAAGTGTATTAGAGCCAGCTGGGATCATGAGAAATTCTGTTTTATTGAGAAAAGTGATTTGGGGGGAAGCCTCAGTTTTAGAAATGTCCTCTACATCTAATGAAGCTGAGAAACTTGATAAACTGCTATCCTTACTTAGACTCCTGGAGAGAGTGGAATCAAAACTTGACTCGGTTGAGGAATGCTCTATCTCGGCAAGACGGAGCCTCTTCTTTTTGGGTGGCAGTTTCTCTGTTGGCAATTTTGACAATGTTTCACTACGCTGAGGCCAACTAAATTTCTCTGATTTTTCCTGATCAGGTACTTGGGTTCCAAGGTCCCGATCTGGCTCTTCTGTGACCAGAATTTCTGGAACTTGGATGTTGTGCTGCCGAACAAGTCTTGAGGCCTGTCCTAACACATGCCGTTCACTTGAAATCTTTCTTGAACCTTCCTGAAGTTCTGCTCTAAGAGCATCTGACAGTGCAGGCTGTTGAGGATGAGACATGTTCTGAGAAGGGTTGCCTTCCTCTTGGGAAATTCCTATCACTTTCAAGGACCCAAGCTTCACTGTTCTACTTAGCTCCTGGAGAGAAAGTGCAGAGCCTCTTTCAAAAGACTCAAACTTGTCAAATGAATTGGGTCTGCTCAGTGAGTTTGTATGCTGGATGACTGAGATTCCGGTTCCATGCCTCTTCAACTCTATCTTGTCCTGGACAGCTGAACTTATCTGTTGTTCCATAATGGTAGACAGCTTTGGATCCACGATCTGGTCGGGGCCTCTGGCAACAAGCTGAATTTGGGAGTTCTGCAACTGTATATTTCGATGCTGCTGGTCACTTGATAGGAGAATATTACGTTTAGACAAACTGGAGGAAGAGCCCACAGTATTCTGCAACAGAAGGCCTTCGGAGCTTTTCGGAGAAGCTTCACTTTCACTTTGCTGAACTTCATCGTCATCTCCAACACTTTTCATTTTCCTCCTTTTTCTTACCTGGGGTGTCTGTTCCCAGACTCCCGAGGAAGCAGCAACTCTGTAGTGCAGAATCTGAGGCTGCGTGCTGCTGGGCACGGGGCTGTGTTCAGGTTCTCTCACAGCTACCTTTGTTTTTGGTCCGTGTAACTCTGAACAGTAAAATTTCTTATGGTTTTCAAAATTTTCCAGTTTTCTATACCTGTTTCTACAAGTTTCACACTCAAACATTGTCCCTCGCCCTTGATGAGATTTCTTTTTTTCTAAATGTGAGCCTGGCGCCAATGACTTGTTCCTTGCAGCTACAGTTTCACTCATGGCATTGCATCCTTGATAGCTCTCATCCAAGAACTGTCCGGTACCGAGGACATGCATTTCACTTGCTGAAGAGTCTTCTACTGCTGTCTGTCTCACAAGGGTACGGGGATGTCCACTTTGGGGCACAGAAGTGTTAGGTCCTGATACAAAGACATCATCATAGAAAGCGCCAATTTTGTCATCAAATGACTGACTTCCTCT
Source organism: Tonatia bakeri (assembly GCA_004024845.1). NCBI lineage: Eukaryota > Metazoa > Chordata > Mammalia > Chiroptera > Phyllostomidae > Tonatia > Tonatia bakeri. The sequence goes on along the minus strand of PVIA01000656.1, from coordinate 26,233 downwards.
CAGTGGATGAGTGGGAGGTATTATGTTTGCAGGTACTGCTGAATAACCTGTAGTAGGCACAGAATTACTTCTCGTGATAGGTAAACAGTCAAGGGAAGGGACAGACAGAAGAAACACTTGCTTTGATTTCTCAGTAGGGGTGAAAGGGGACTTTGGTATATCAGAGCTTGAACTTGTTCTCCGTCCCATTGGTTTTAAATCAAACTGGAAAGAATCCTTAAATATGTATGATTTGGGGGAATCAATACTTCCTCGCCGTGAAAGAGAAGTTCTCCGTGGCTTTACGCTATCCAGTTGCTTGTCATCTACCAAGGCTTCATTGTCTGAGATAAGCTTTGATATCCGTTCTTCAAGTGTTTTTGTTGCCAAAGGTGGGCGCATCTGACCTGCTAGAAGCAATGCTTTTTCACCTGATGGCAACGTAGAAGGTGCTGGTGTATTGATACGAGGTGCAGAGGGCCCATTATTTTTATTTGAGTCTTGTTCCGTAGCGGGTAATGTTCTGGCAAAGGGAGTTGGTGGGCTCCCTGTCTGATCAGCACTTTCAGAACGTGAAAAGTAACCAGAATCTGTACTTCCTAAACTTCGAGGACTCAGAAGTTTTCCTTGCTGCTCCTGGGAGTAATCAGTAGCCTGCTGCCTTTGTAGCTGGGCATGTACTGTGCCTATGGGAGACTCATGTTTTGCCTCTGGTTGACTCATGTCCCCTTTCTGACGGGACTTTTCATCAGTCTCCAGGGAGGATGTCCAGGCTGAATGTGACAGTACACTGGTAACCTGCAGGTCCTTCTGTTTCTGTGCACTAGAAAGTTCAGGCTTGGAATCTGTAAACTTCGGGCTATCAACCCTTAACGGGGACGACACATTGACAGGGTGGACTACAACTTTTGGTAACTCTGTCACAGCTTGTGATTCTGAAGACTTGTCCTGTAGTGAAACATCACCTACCACATGACCTGGATTGCCTGGAATGGAACTTGATTTTGGTAAAGCTTCAGAACTTGGTATCGTTTTCATTATCTGCACAGGCTGCAGGTCCATGGAGCCTGGGTCATTCTGTCTTTCATCAATAGCACTCTCGTCATCACTCTCCCCACTGTCTTCTACATCTGAATGGATACTAAGTGCTTTGGGGGATTCGTGTGACAAGAACAAACCACCAGCCTCTGGCTGCAAGACAAGTCCCAGTTTGATAGTATGTGCATGGGATTTTTTGTGCTTATATAGATTACTCTTAGTCTTAAATGAAAATCCACAGGTCACACAGGGATAGGGTCGCTCTCCAGTGTGGGAGCGTATATGCTTTAGAAGCACACTTGGCTTTGCACAAGCTCTATTGCAATACTCACAAATATATTTTCCTTGTTTTTTTGGCTTCTGATCTTTCAGAAGAAGATTGCACATTTGCTCTACGCTGTGATTCACGACAGAGGCAACAGCAGTTGAATTATAAACTGGTGTGGGAGGTGATTGTGTAGACTGGGCTGGACTTACTGACATAAGTGAAGCAGAATCCATTTGCTGGTTTTGAGGAGTAACCTGAGTTCTACTGGAAGGTGAAATTAGACCTATAGATGATGTCACTGCTATATGATACACTTGTTCAAGTTTGGGGTTCTCTTGATTGTGCAGGCTTGTCAGTGATCTTGTGAAACCTGAACACACTGGAAGCTGTTGATTTTGTTGGTCAGATTTAGAAACAAAGTGTTCATGTTGATTATATGAATGAGAAACTGACTGAAGTGATGCCTGCTCACTCTTCTGAGCAGCAGACACATGCACTGTGCATGAGGTACAAGAAGACTGTGATTCAGGAACAAATTCTTGTGAAGTCTGATTTGGGGCATCTATTGAGCTGTTTTTTAAGTGAGAGGGGGATCGTACAGTTTTGTTTGGTCTTAGTTTTTCTATCTTAACTGTACAAGATGAGCCCTTTTGCGACAAAGTGCTCAGTTCTGGCTCCATTGCTTTCAGTAAGACATCAAATGCGGTGTTTGTATATGAGGAGGAAGTAGGACTACAATTAGAGGAGATACATTCACTGTGGTCAGTCCTGGTTTTACTTGACAAAGAACTAGATTCACATTGTTCATCTACGAAATTTAACTTGGTGGGGTCAGTGCCTTCTGATCTCCATCTACGCAGTTCAGATGGATGCTGCAGAAATGAGGACTTCTTTGGGGAGACAGATTCTTCAGACTTAGAGGCCTCAGCAATTATCCCCGGTGTTTCTCCATTTTGTTTGGTAAATGGTTTCCCATTTTTTATAGGGCTGTGATTCTGTTTCTTGTGAGAATCTGAAGTACTCTGAAGAACAGCAAAAGATGACTCTTCCGTATTATGTTTATGTTTTGCCTGAAGAGGATTTCTCAGTGGGGATTTTGGTATTTTTTTCAGGTGATTCTCGGCTACAATCTTTTTTCGTTTCACACCTTTAAGTGATTCTGAAGTTCCTTTAATACCAGCCTCCAAGATTTCTGTTAAAAAAAGAAAAGCAATTGGCAAAATGATACATATACCAACTATAACTTTTTAACATTGAGATTACTGTCATGAGGGTGTTATGACAATTGAACAAGGTACTTTAATGCCAGCCTACTTTGGATAAAACTGCATTCTAACATTAAGAATGTTGCCAATCAAAACCTATTAAAACAATCACACAAAGACCTTAGTGCACAGTTGTGTATAATGCTGTGCTATTCTCTTGATACCTCCACTCACCAAGATCTTGGGACCAGATCTTCCAGAAGTAAATTATCCTCCCGTTTCATCCTCACAGCTGAGGACTCTGTCTATAACAGCTTGAGAGAGCTGTCCCACAAATAAGGAAAGTCAACTTTATAATGTAGGGTATTTAACAACTGTCTTGTTATTTTAGTATTTTTTCAAGCAAACTCCTTAGCAAATTTCTAAATAACATCATTATTCAAACTACACAGTGCTGCCATTCTTATAAGAAAATGGACTACTACATAATAATTTTATAACAAACATACCTGATATCTCAAGATAATCATAAGATATTAGCTGAGAGAACCATGAAGTGTTGTTTTATTAGCAATTATATTAGTGAATAGAAAAATATGAAAGTAAGATAAGCCACTTATTTGTGACTCTTCACCAATCAAATTAAAAAGTCATGATACTGTAATGTTCCTCAGTTAAAAAAAGTCACTAATTTAACTGAACAAAATATGTAATGGCTATGTTTCTTTGTCATTAATGACAGGTAGGTAGGTAGGTAGGTAGGTGGAAGGTAGGTAGGGAGGAAGATAGAGCTTATTGCAAAAGAAATGAAAACACTTCCATTTCTAGCTGTACTGGAAATAAATCATCATTTAAATAGTATCAACAACCCACAATCTCTATCAACTATTACATTTTTGAGCAATTACTACTTGCCATAATTTAGTTTGTTTTCATTTGTTGAATCCTTGGGTACATAAAAATTATTCAAATTTATATTACTTATTTGTAGTAGAGCCAAATACTCCAAATCCTCATCATTTACAAATAGCAGTTGCAATGTACATATTTGAAATTCATATTAGAACAAAATGTCTACACCATAATAACCACTTTGCATTTACTGAAGACAAAATTTACAAAAAATAAAAATACTCCAGTCATTTTGTGACAGCTGATGTGCTGTCATATATTTGTGTAATGAAAAACATACACACTAACATGATAAAAACACATTTACCCACCAAAGTCATGAGGTCAGAAAGGAAAGATGGCAGGGGTAGGGCCTCGTAACTAAAAGGTTTTCAGCTGCAGAGCACGGGAAAACGCATCAGGTTTGTTGCTATCTCTACAAAACGAGGTTGAGCAAATCTTTTATTTTTTAATCCACTCATTTATGAAATGCTGTCTTCCCTCTTCCAGATGATTGTAATAAAGTCATTATGTACTTTATTATTCTCATTAATTAGATTAGGAAAATGGGCAAAAGGAAAAATGATAATCATCCAGGGTGAGTAGTTCTTTCCTCACTTCCAGAAAGCTTGGAGGTGGGTTGTAATAAAAATGAAAGCCACTAGGCTGTTAAAATAAGTATAAAAACAGAGAAGGGAAACCACTTGGCCAGGAGCAGCAGTTCCCAGCTTGGGCAACTGTCCAAGTGAAAAGACCATAGATTAAAACGAAAAAAAAATCTGCCCATGCCAGGTGCCATGCAGAGCCCTGGTTGGGGTAAATATGTATATTTACTATGTTTTACATAATTTTTGGATAAGGTTTTCTTTAGATAAACTTATCTACAAAAAATTAAGCAATCGTTTATATTAAAAAAACAACAAAATTTCACCCCCAAAACCACAAAAATTCAACCCACAGTCAGAACACCAGAAACACATTGTTTTAAAAGAATTGTTCTCTTGTGTTCTTATGCAAAGAGTAAAATGTATCTTTCTTTGTACTTAAATGCAAATAAAACTGAAGGAAAAATAAACTTAAGATACATATTTCCTTAGAGATACTATTTCCAAAATTTTCTCTGGAGTTAAGAGGAGGGAGGAATGTGTGGAAGGTGAAGGGATGAGCCAAACAACATGTATACATGACCCTGAGACACAGACAACAGCGTGGTGGAGGCCAGAGGGAAGGGGGTGGGGGCTGGGTGCAGGTGGGCAAAGGGGCCATCTGTAATAGTGGTGATAATTAACAATGTAAAAAATAAAATCAAAATAAAGAATTTAAAAAACCCTATTTTAAACAGATTTTTTGAATTTTTGAATCACATTTTGATTTTAAATGAAAATTGATTCATCTTTTATCAAAGTTTATGACATTTACATTCTATTTGCATAATTTTTTATTCCTAGTTCTCTATTTCAAATTTAACATCTGGTGCTAACTCACCAATTCTTTCCTTCAAAACTTTGTACATTCCTGTGCTTCTGGCAATTGTGTTCATATGGAGAAGCCTTGTGCCAGCCTGACTGATAGTTTTCCCTCCTGGAGGTGACCTGCCTTTTTTCTGCCTGTATGTCTGTCAATTTTTTACTTTTGAAGTCTTTATAATATAACTAGGAGTCAGCTTGTCATTAATCAATGTACAACTTTTAATTTTTCCCCTAGAACATCACAACCTTTTCTATAAGAGCATTAGTATATTTCAGAAAACTATTTTATCTTCAAATATATTTCTTGGTCAATTTTTTTTCAGGGTGGGCTTCCTTACTTTATGAGCACCAATTATCTTTATGCTGTATACCCATTACGATTTACATTGCTTTTATCATTTTCTTTTTTCCTTTTGCTTTCTCTAAAATCATTTAAGTTTTTTCCCTTAATGTCAATAATTCACTTTCCTGGCCATTAAGTTCTTTATTGTTTCAAATTGTTCATTTTGGACTGATGTTGTTTTGTTCTCATTTTGTTCCCTTAGCTCCATATTTCCCATTTCATCTCATCTTATTGTCTCATGTTATGTTTGAGTTTTTGTTTTAATAAATTTATGATCTTAGTAAGGTCTATGCCATTAAGCAGAGTTTCTGGTTTGTCTTTTCATGTTCTCTGCTTTCGATTGCCCAAAGTAATGGGGAATGGCAAGGATGTGGCATTTAACTGAGAATATGTTCCTGTCTTTTTCTAAGTTTTACTTATTCATTCTTCTAACATTTTGTTTGGTCTCTTTTAAGAGGGTTCACTCTCCCATTGAAAGGATAAAGCCCATCACAGGTATGGATGACCTGGAGTGTTGATGTTAAATCAGCCTGTAAATTTAAGTACTTACAGGTATTGTTGTTAGGAGATAAAAGGATCATGGAGGAGATAAGAGAGAGAGAGAGAGAGAGAGAGAGAGAGAGAGAGAGAGAGAGAGAGAGAGAGGGAGAGGGAGAGAGGGAGAGAGAACACCAGGCACATAGATGAATATGGAACTACCATTCTAAAGGCTTACTTGAAGCAGCTTGCATACCTCACTATTGACCCCATCAGTCTTCTTCCTTGAAAAAAATCTCAATATTTGGTACGGAACTGCACAGAGTGGGTAGCGAAACCATATGGCTAGAAATTAAGAGACAGAAGCATCCTCCTGGGAACCAATGCCCTAGATATAAGGTAGTAAACCCTTAGGTCTTCAGAGAATGATTCACCATGATTACTGTTTTAAACTCACCCTAATCTTGATTAGTTTCAAATCTATCAGAGAGTGACTGGAGTTATTTTCTCCTACCCCCTTCCTTATCTAAAGAAAATAGCACAATCATCAAACATTGTGACCGTATCTACAACATCCAGCACAGAGTTACCACAGGCGGTAGAGTTTGAAGACTGCATAGACCAGAATGTATCAACGCAGAAATACAGTTGGGGTGGAGGACTGGAGGCAGGAGCTATTTACCATCAGCACTTGAGCTTTTCAATAATTTTCAAGGCACTTTGTTGTTATGGAAGACTAACATAAAAATAAATTAGAGGAAGCAGAGAGAAAGAAAAGCAATGGAAGTGGAAGACAGCCCAAGAAGGGGCCTCTTTAGTGTGTCCCCAACAACCAGTGCACAGGCCCACCTCTGCCTTACCAAATGGACACTGCTTTATATTTACCATCTTATGATTTCACAGTGGCATTAAAAAAAACAATACAAGGGCTGGACATGCTTGGTGCACATTACCCTCAGTGTAAAAGAAGAAATACAACCCTTTTTCCTTATGCAAAAAGAACATACAGTCAGATTGGAGAGCAGGTGGGAAAGGCTCAAAAAAGGAATCAACCAACTGCTGAAAATTACATTCTGGTCACTGTGCGACTGGAAATGACTGACAATCAGGCAGAAACTCTGAGACATCAACATGTCAGAAATACAAATGGGAATTCATTTAACACACACAAATCACACCCAGGAGACGAACCAAAACTGGCAATGTTACCAACTGTCGGAACCTTGAGATGCATCGGACTTCACACCAAAAGCCAGAGTTCTCCATCAGGCTGGCAGCTGACAACAGTGTGGGAAGATCAGAATGGCCACGTGACTGGTGGTTAGTGGTGAGGGAAATATGAACTATGTTCTCAGGTTCTCTAAGGCACTGGCACTTCAGGCACAAGCCTAATCATTATTAGGGCTCCTATATTTTTTAGGGAAGAGGACCATCGATTTTTAGAATAGCACCCTCAGCCGGTTTCCGGAATTACTTTTAGAGAATAACAGATGAAAAAAATGAGCAACTTTCCTGGCTCAGGAGAGACTGAGTTACCAGTTAAGTGTGACAAAGAACACTGTCGAGGTTGGTAGTAGGCATGGTAAACTACGACCTACTAGTGTGTTTAAAACGCTGTCTTGATTAGAGGTGAATCTCTTTTTCAGCTTTACTCAGAGACTCATCATGTGAAAGACTCTGGATCTCTTTTGGGTGTTGGGGACATAAGGACTACCTGTTCTCTAACAATTGAGAGTATGTTGGCTCAGAGAGTCAAGAGACTAGAGGCAGGGAGATCATTTAGAAGACCTTTCAGTAACTCAGGCAAGAGTTAAAATGCTACCTTGAACTCAGGTAGTGACAGGAGACCTCTTGGCTGATTCAAAGCAAAAAGCCTGAAAAAGGTTTGCCAAAGAATGTCCACTCTTTTTTGGGAGAGATGAGCTAGTCAGGGGTTAAAAATTCACTTTTCATTCTCCCACCTCAGCTTAGTATACATGTGTAGAATTATAAATTGTAGCTGTAATCTAGGACTAGAAATTTTCAATAGAGAAATGGTTAGGCTAATTATGGCATAGCCATTTATAACATTATATATCCTTTAAAAAGTTAAAGATTATGTAGCAATATGAAGATTATGACATATTACATATACTTGCATATTCTTCTCTTTCCCTAGAAAGAAGTCTGGGCTAGAGGCACAGATCCAAGAGTGCACAGTGACAGCTGTTTTGGTAAAAGTACATAAATAACAAGTCACACAGCAGAGAGAGAAGCTCTCTCTCTCTCACATCATCAGAAGCTTGGGTAATCCCTTATATTTTATCATCCTTAATATTTAAGGGTGAGCCAAAAATGAAAAGAAACAAAGGGTAATAAGAAAGATAAAACAAAACATGTGATAGTAAAGTGTCCAGGAAATCAGGGTTTATGGACTTATAAAACGGAAGATGTGGCCAATAGTGTTAAATACTACATTCATATAAACAGGACTAAACAAGAGGGTGCCGGGCTTGATGGTCACTGGGACTAGGAGGACACCTCAGAGAGCAGTTGACCGCTGGGTCCTGGGGCTAAAACCCTTATTACAAAAGCACACACACAGTGATGAAGTGTGTGGTGACGCGTAAGAACCAGTCAGTACAGACTACTTCCTAAGAACGGCTGTGAAAAGAGAAACGCATGTCAGTATCAGGGGAAGAGGTTACAGGAAGGTTTCTTTAGGACAGGGTTGGGGTTGGGGAGTGTGCTTATAAAGGAAGTAAAAGTCAGCAGAGAAAAAGAGATTAGAAATGAAAGACAAATTAATGTGCGATAAAGAATTATACCACAGGTATAATCAAGAAACTACCACAGAGATTTGGGAACTAATTTCACTTAGCAATCAAGAGGTACCAAACAATTCACCTCCAAGTTCTTCCCATCCCTCATATAATGTAATTCAAATATCTAACTTGGCCGAAGGCAGCATGGTCATCTGGCTCTACCTTCCCCACTGTCCCCATTGCACTCCCCCTTGCTCACCGAGTTTTAGCCACATGGGTCAACTTTCTGATCCTCCCCCAGAGCTATCTCTCCTGCCCCTGGGAATTAGTACTTGGCATGTTTTAAAAGCTCTTCCTACTGTCAACTCTTTAAATGACTGGATCATTTTTTACCTTTAAATCTAACATACCAATGTTACTCCTGGGCTGGTCCTGTCTACGCTACCTAAAATAGTTGCCTCTCTATTGTCCACTCACCCTGTTCACTTCATTCTTAATTTTGATAACAATCTGAAATGCCCTATTTATCTCTTTACATGCTTTTGTCTACCTGCTAATATGATATCTACAAAACCTTTTAAGAAATATATGCTAGTGAAAGAATTCTTCAAGTAAAAGAAAATAAAGGATGAATTTAATATTAGGCAACTTAATAATATAACTCATCACATCAGGAAAAATTAGAAATTCACACGAACATTTATTTATTAATTTTTTTGTGGTGACTTTGGTTAATAGGGTCATACAGGTTTCAAGTATGTACTACTATATGGGACATGATCTGTATACTGCATTGTGTACCCACCACCTATAATAAGGGTAAATCATACCTAATACAATTCAGCATTCATTCTTTATTTTTAAAAAATAAAGGTAGCTCAGTCTGCTTCAGGATATAGAAACTTAAAAATAATGTTGCTCCACCCTAACAACAAGAAAGGCCAGAAACATCACAAAAATCAAACTTCTCTTGAGCCTATCAGCAACCACAGAGCCTGAACTCCACAGAGGGACATGTGGACTGGCTCAACTGGGGCCAAGCAGGGCTAAGGATGTGGACGAAGGCATGGCCGCCTTGCAAATGAATGAGAAAATATCACCTAAAATTGTGTGGAACTGTTAGCCTGACCTCAGGCATGAGAAAGTTCACACTCTGGGGCTCTTTTCTGTGGGCCTCCAGCAGGAGGTGGGGCAGGAGACCCAAGAAAGCAGCCCTCTATGTGCAGGCATGCAGGAGGGGTCAGCTGCCACTGTGGAAAAGGCACAAATCCTAGGGCCTGCAAGAACTATTCTCTCACCTGGAGCAAAAAGCCTTAAGCTTTCAGATGATGGGAAAAAGAGAGTTGCAGACGTGCCACCCGTGCCCAGTTGCAGACAGGCATGGGTAAAACCCACTATGGCTCGGGAAAGGGTAAACACTCTCTATTCCAGGGGAGGTAGGAAATTGTCCTGGGACCACAATCTCTACCGATAAAATGAGAAGTGTGCTACCAAGAGCGAGATGCAGGAAATACTGGAACTGCCTGAGACTGAGTCCAGTCCAGGACAACAAAGCAATCCTCACCTGTCCCACTAACCAGCGTAGCACTGAGAAAGAAGCAAGTGGGGTGTCAAGAAGAGAGGGGCAGGAGGATGGAGATCCCCACCCCCACTGGTGGGTGACGCAGGCAGCCAAAAGCTGAGCATGTAGCACTAACACTGAGAAAATCCTCCAAGTCCCTAGCCCCATTACAAGTACGAGAATATGGCAGGCCATTGCTCTAAGAATCAGAGGCCAGTGTGTGATACACTGAAGAGAAACAACAGTAACAAAATCCAAACCTAGCCCAACTCCTCAACAGACTGCCTCAACATCCAGCCTCATGACCTGACAAAACAACAGTGCCTATTTGCAGCCATTAAAACTACTGACCCCAGCATCTACTACTATATACAACACACAACATCCAAAATTCAATAAAATTTAAGACACATACACATGTGCACGCATTAAAAAACAACCCACTGTCAAGAGGCATTAAAAAACAACCCACTGTCAAGAGACAACGCAATGAAAAGAACTAGATTCCAACATGATCCAGAATTTGAGACTTCCAGAGAATTTAACATAACTGTTACCAATATGTTAAAAAATCCAGAGGGAAGGGTTGACACACATTCAGAAAAGGGAATTTAAAAAGAGAGAGGGACAAATGCAAACTACAGAAATAAAAGATGAAATAACTGAAATAAAGGAAGTCTTTGATAGGCTTATTAGTAAATTCAACAAAATTAAGGAATCAGTGCTTACAGATATGGCAATAATTATGAAACAAACAAAAACACAAAGAAGAAAAATAACATAAAAAGAACAGTGCATCCAAAAGCCACAGGAAAATACCAAATAATTTAATGTATAATTGGAATTGAGAAGAACAACAGAGTATTAGGAATACATAAAGAAAATAATGGCTAAGAATTTTCCAAATATAAACACATAAACCATTGATCCAAAATACTCAGACAACCCCAAATGGATAAAATAAAAAAGAATAAGAAGAACACCTAGCTTACATTATATTCAAACTGCTGAAAACCAAAGACAAAGAGAGAACTATGAATTGAAAACTATGTTACATACAAAGAATCAAAACTAAAAATTAAAGCAGACTTCTCAACAGAAACTATGGAGCAACATTTTTATACCACAATGGAAGAAAAAATAAAGTGCTAACCCAGAATTTCATATCAAGAAATAATAACTTCCAAAAATGAAGGCAAATCAAAGACTTTTCAGAAAAACAAGAGCTAAGAGAATTCATTCCAGCAGACCTGTGCTGAAATGTTAAGAGCTCTGAAAAAAGTAATAATAAAAGGAAATTTAAAAAAAATTTTAAAGAATTTTATCACTTTAAACTATAATGCATTATAAGGCTGTATTGTTCCATATGACAGTATGAAAGGCAAAATAATGGCCTTGAAAATGTCCACACTCTATTCTCCAGAACCAGGAAATACCACCTCTGTGGCAAAGGGGACTTCCTAGATGTGATAGCGTTATGGACATTAAAATGGGGAGAGTATCCTAGATTATCACAGGACCCCTTTAAAATTTAACCAATCAACAAGAAAAGAGGCAATAAAGAGTTTTGAAGTGTGAGACTTTACCCACCATTGCTGCCTTTGAAGGTAGAAAAATGGGGCCACAATCCAAGGTATGCAGGTCGACTTTAAAGTTGGAATGGCCTTCAAACGGCAGCAAGCCAGGAACTCGGACCTGCAGCCACAGGAATTTAACTCTGCCTACAACCTGCATGAGCAGGGAAACAGACTCTCCCCCAGTGCCTCCAGGAAGAACACAGCCTGCTAACACCATGATAGCCCAGTGAGACCATGTCAGGCTTCTGACCCCAAAGAACTATTAGACAACAAACATTTTTAAACTAAGTTTACAGTAATTGTTACACAGCAATAGAAAACTAATATAGCCAGCCACTAGGAACATATGACTATTTAAATTTGAAAACAAAGTCTGCTACTCAAAAATGTTAAAATATCAGCCGTGGCTGGAATGGCTCAATGGATTGAGCACTGGCCTGCAAATCAAAGGGTCACCAGTTCAATTCCTAGTCAGGGCACAAGCGTAGGTTGCGGGCCAGGTCCCCAGTAGGGGGCGTATGAAAGGCAACCATACACTGATGTTTCTCTTCTTCTCTTTCTCCCTCCCTTCCCCTCTCTAAAAATAAATAATAAAATCTTTTAAAAAAATGTTAAAATATCATACAAAACTTCTGATACAATGAAATTAAACACGAAAAAAACAGTACAAAAAAGTCTGAAAAATCCAAAAAGTCTGGAAATTAAACCATGTATTTCTAAACAGCACAGGGGTCAAAAAGGAAGACACAAGGAAAAATCAAAACTAGGAAACCAGGATAAAAATATTTGCCATGCAATGATATGCAACACTCAAAATCAAACACTAGAGAAAGCTCTTCTGAAGACAGGAAAAATGAAAAGATTCTTGCAATAATCACTATTTTGTTATCACTTTTCTAGATGATCTAGCTAATGCAATTTTAAAATGAAATACAACTGATGGTAATGGGCAACAGTGTGGTGATTGCTGGGAGGAGGGGAGTATAAGGGGACTAAATGGTAATGGAAAAAATACAATAAAGATTAAATTTAAAAAATGGCAACAGCATTTATTTGTCGATAAATATACAGAATCCAAGAGAAATAACTGAAAATCTACTCTTATACCCAAAATAGTTAGAAACATAATGGAAACACATTTTATTTATAATAGCAACCAAATACAATAGAAGAATATCTAAAAAGTTTAACACAAAATACTCAAAACATACAGGAAATTAAAGTTTTCAGATATGATAAAAAGGATTACAAAATGAAGAAACATGTATGCTCCTAACAATGAATATTTTGAAGATATCAATTCATTTTCAAATTTCTAAATTTTATGTAAGTTTCAAACAACAAAACAAATTTGTTTTTTTTTAAATATGATGACTCCAATCTTCATTTGGGATAATAAGTATTCTAAATTAGACAATAAAATTCTGAAGAAAATTATAAAGATATGGAGAGATATTAAATGATTAAACGGTAATTTCTCAAGACCAGATAGATGTTGAAACTAAAAATCAACAGAATACCCCTTATATATAGGTATTTAGTTATGAAAAGGTGGCATATTTTAAAATCTTGTAAAAGGATGATATAGTTTTAAAATCTGCAATGCTGGTTTCACATGTGGGGCAAAAAATTAAAGTTTTGGGTTGGCCAAAAAGTCCATATGGTTTTCTTCTGTAAATTAAAAGACACATTTTTCATTTTCACCAATAGCTTCATTGATTTGGATATTTTGAGTACGTCAGCTATCCTGTGTGGTAGAACACTGACTGTTCTCAAAGTCTCAATTTGATCGCTAGCTATCAACTTCAGCTGGTCTACCCTACTGTGGAGCATTGTCCAGCGAGAAATTTCCAGCTCGCAATTTTACAAGCCACTCTTGACACATTCAGTCAGTCACCTTCTCCACACCCTACACAAATCTTTTATTTTCTTTTTCTGCATTTCAGTTGTTTTTACCTTTCTCGAAATAAATAGGCTGAAAATATTGCATATTTTCTTCCATCTTCAGTGTTTAAATGACTACACAAAATTTCACCAATTTTGATAAGTTTTTTTTAAAACGCACACCGATATGACAGCTGTCACAATAAAATCTAACAAAATTGTCAGATGAGGTTAAAGACAGCTAAGCACTACTAGAGCCATCTTATGGAAAAAAGATGAAATGAACTTTTTGGTCAATCCAATAGATCTTCAGCAAATACCATGAGTATAAAAATAAGTTTGATGATTCAATGTAAGTAATAAAACCACAGAAAGAACTAGGAAAACATAAATATTTAACTAATCTTGAGAGTAGAAACATTTCCTAAGCAAAAAAAGAAAGAAAAAAGAAAAATCATCTGAATGTGTAAAAATTAAACTTTCTAGGTATATATAATAGAACCCTTTCATTTAAGAAGGCAATGACAAATATTAAAGTATTATATAAGGCAGATGAAGGGCTGATATTCTTAGTATCTAAAGAACTTCTATAAAGGACTTCTTCAAGAAGAGGAGAATCAAGTATTTCAAACAGTCCTCCTCTGAGGATAACAATAAACAAAATATAAATAGTACTTACTACCTTGTAGGCACTGAAACATTAAGAAGACAGTGACAGACACTGGGCCAAAATACAAGAGAGGACAGAAGTCTAAAACTGTGAGACTGGCTTCTGGGGCTCCTTGGCTCAGGGAGAGTTTGCCTACGCAGAAGAAGCTAAAAGGTTGAGCAGTAGTTCTGACAATTTAAAAGAACTGAGGCTATATATGATCGAATTCAGAGCAAGCCATGCATAGGGTCCATATGAAAGCCGACATGTTATCAGTTGAGTGCTTGAAGGGCTGCATTCCAGGAGTGAGAGAGAACTGGATGTAGAACTGGATGGAGTAGCTGAACTGCATGAACTGCAGCTCACATCCAGTGGCCGAAAAATCCCAAACTCCCAAACTGGAGAAGGTGATGTTGGACTGGTGGTCCTCCTGGGAGCTGGCAGAACAAATTAAAATCTTCTCTGGAGGAAGGTATCATCAATTTAGGTTTCAAACCATTTTGATAATTTTTCAAATAGAACATCTACCTCATATTCAAAGATAACCAAGCACCTGAGAAACAAATTCAGTATGAAAGAACCAACAATACAAACAGATTTAATGGTTCAATGTATTAGAATTAATATACAGAGACTTTAAAATAAATGTGCTATTTTGTTGAAAGACAAGCATACTGAAAAGCTCAGAGAATTGGAAAGCATAAAACAGAGATGGCATATTTGAAAAGACAAAAATAAATTACAAAACTGAAAAAATTTAGAACTCACTGCAAGTATTTAAGTTCAAATTAGAACAGCTGAAAATGATAATGAACTTAGTGATAAGTGAAAAAAAAAAACATAGAATAAAGTACTAAGAGACAACAGGATGCAAACTCCAGAAGCAATGTTCTAAGACAAAAAAGGTAAATGGCAATGGGTTGGAATTAGAAGCTCAGAAGATTAAGGAGGTAAAAAAAAGGAGGGCATAAAGTCTAAAAATTTCCAAAATAATACGACAGATCAAGAGTACTAACAACCATAAACAAGATCCAGAGAAATCACACATCACTGTGAAATTGCCAGTCAGAAAGAAGACCAAAAATCATAAAAGTATCAGAAAAATATTTTCATAATAAAAAAGATTATGTTCAAATGAGCAATTAGACTTAAATTGATATCTCAACAGCCACAATGTGCTCAGGAAAATAAACTGCCAAACTAGAATTCTACGCTTCTGTACTCAGCAAAAGAAATATCCTGTTTAATAAATGACACTTGAAATTATTTGTTGCAACAGACCTGCTCTAATGGAAAACTAAAGACAATTCTTCAAGTAAAATAAAATAATCCCTGATGGGAAACTAGAGATGTAAGATGAAATGATGACCAAAAGAAGTACTTAATATGTGGATAAATCAAAATGAGTAGGAACTGTATGAAAAATAACCAAGTGTATAGAATTCAAATACATCATAATGAAAACATGAAAGTCAGAAACAGGGTAAATGGGCAAGCCATAAGAGAGAGAAGAACAAATGCTATGATGAAGAGCCCTGAGAGCCTGGAGCCAGTACACAGTGTAACAGCAACCTCTGAAAACATCACCATGCCTCATTAAAGGTGTACCAAGCAGAAGATCAGAGCTGTACTTGGGATACTAAGTGAAATATAAGTTAAGTATGACCCAGTATGATCAAATTAGTTCAACAGTTTTATCACTATTCCTAATGGAAGAATAAACTAAAAAGCCATCAGAACTCAGCAGCAGTCCTGAACAAGAACCTCAGCCTGAAGAGAAAAGCAGAACAGCAGTGAAATTTGCAGTCAACTCTCACCCAAAGTCCAAAAATCATTTAGTTTTAAAAAGGCAAGGTACAACATTAAATTTTTATGACATAATAGGTAACAAAGTACATTTAAAAATTCTATTCAAAAGAAATAGAAAAGTATCTATGGGGTTGTGGAGAGAATTAGAATTCACCACTAACAAGCTGTCATATAGCTAAAGTCAGCGAACAGAAAAAGAAGCACAGTAGAATAAAGACATATTACACCTTAACGAACTTTTTTACATACATAAAGTTTCCAAATTTTTTTTAAACACACTATGGGACTGGAGTACAGAGATAGCACCAGAAAACCCTACTATATCCTATCTAAATTCATCATGCACAGGTATTATTCTCATATAAATAAATATGTAATGAAGTACTTCATACAAAAGCAGATTGAGATCAATTAGTAAATTAAGAAACCAACAAATAGCTACTTATTTAATGACTGCTTATTTAACAGCAGATCAAAATCTAGCAGATATAATCAAAGTACTAAAATATTTGTATAATAAATCATTCAAAGGCAAATCAGAACACTATATATAAAAAGTCTAGAACATTTTATATATAAAAAATTTGTTAAGCAGTCAACATATGATTTCAGAGAAATAATAAGAATGTAAGAATAGAGAAAAATCTAAACAAATATAAAATAAGAAATAAATCAAATTAAAAATATTTAAAGTAGCCCTGCTGGCGTAGCTCAGTGGATTGAGCGCAGGCTGGAACCAAAGCATCACAGGCTGGATTCCCAGTCAGGGCACATGCCTGGGTTGCAGGCCATGGCCCCCAGTAACCACACATTGATGTTTCTCTCTCTCTCTCTTTCTCCCTCCCTTCCCTCTCTAAAAATAAATAAATAAAATCTTAAAAATAAATAAATAAATAAAAGGTTTAAAACATATTTAAAGTGAAATGAGTGACTTATCTTTGAAAATTTTAATTACGTAAAATTGCAACAATACTAGAACAAAATAGCTAAATCAGCTTTTAAGCATTTAATTTCTATAATACTAAAAACTGAATAACTTGTATTTAAGCTTCAGTGAAACTAAATTTTTAATACTCTTCTAATAAAAAATCATAAACACTTGATGTTTTGTAATAAGTTTATAAGAGCTATCATTCAGATATATTCTATGTATTAGAATATAAAATAAGAACTACTATTTACAATAAACTGAACATTAAAATAAGAAATTAAATTAACATAAAAGCAAAATAATACTTTATCTCTTTCAGAAGTATATCCTTAAGAAATGACAAGTAATGACAATGAGTCACAAGAATTTTACTGCTAAAAGTTTAAGCTGCTAAAATGCTCTGACTCATTTGGGCCATGTTTCTTTGTCACCTCATTTTGGCAGCCTCCCTGTGTTTGCTTCTATGTATTAGACAGAGCTGCCATGACTCCTTGTCTTGGTAGTATGGCTTAATGTAGTATGTGTCCTGTAAGGTCCAGTAGCACAGCCTCCCCTATCACCCAAGCTAAGTACCCAAGGTGTGCCCTTTGTGTGGGCTGAGTATGCCCTCCTCTTGTAGCTGAGTCTTGATTACTGTTGGCAGATCAATGGGAGGGATATACCAAGGCCACACAGAGCTGCAAGGACTGGCTGTGATCAATGACCACCAACCTCCACCCTCTGTGGAGGATCAGCTGTGCAGGGACAGGGTGGCAATGCTCCATTGTGGTCTGTAGATATCCACTGGGTGTGCAGGCTCTAGGGTCTCCCAGGTGGCTCAGGCCAAGGTCAGCCCCCACCTGTGTTTTGCCTGGGTCTACCCTGCCTGAGCTATAAAGCAATCTGAGATGGTTGCTTCTTGTGCTGGGCTTGGAGATTTCCAAGCAAAGCCAAGCTGTGGATCTTGGCTGGTTGATGCTAGAGCCTGGCTTGAAACCACTTAGCGAGAGATATAGGGACTAGGGTCAAAATGAACCTGGCTGTTTCTTGTTTCAAAGGATTCCAGAAAAAGAACTAAACAAAGTAGAGATGCAGAGTTCAAAACACTGGTTATAAGGATGCTCATGGAATTTAGTGAGGACCTCAATAGCGTAAATAAGATCTAGTTAAAAACGAAAGATACACTGATTGAAATGAAGAACAATTTACAGGGAAACAACAGCAGAGTGGATAAAGACGAGAGTCAAATCAATGATTTAGAACATAAAGAAGCAAAAAACGACCAATCAGAACAACTAGAAGAAAAAAAAGTCCCCTGCAAATGAGGATAGTGTAAGCAGCCTCTAAAACGACTTCAGGTGTTCCAGCATTCACGTCACAAGGGTGCATGAAGAAGAGAAAGAGCAAGAAATTGGAAATCTACTTGGAAAAATAATGGGGAAAACAAAACAAAACACCTTCTTTAATTTGTTGAATAAAAATATATATGTAAGTCCAGGAAACACAGAGTCCCAAACAAGATGGATGCAAACAGGACCACTGGAAGACACAACATAATTAAAATGTCAAACATTAAAGATAAAAAGAGCATCTTAAAAGCAGCAAGAGAAAAGCAGTAAGTTACCTACAGGGGGATTCCCATAAGACTGTCAGCTGATTTCTCCAAACAAACTTTGCAGGCTAGAAGGGACTGTCAAGAAGTATTCAAAGTCATGAAAAGCAGGAACCTATAGCCAAGATTGCTCTACCCAGAAAAACTATCATTTATAATCAAAGGGCAGATAAAGTGCTTACCAGGCAAAAAAAAAAAAAAGAGTTCATCCTCACCAAGACACTTATATATGAAAAGTTAAAGGGACTTATTTAAGAAAAAGATCAGAACTATGAACAATAAAATGGCAATATATACATATCTATCAACAACTGAATCTTAAAAACAGACTACACAAACAAGAACAGACAGAATCTTGGATATAGACAGTTGTCAGGTAGAAGGGAGCATGGGGAAATGGGTGAAGAGGTGAGGGGATTAAGAAGTACAAAAAGGTAGTTACAGAATAGCCATAGGACTGTAAAGTACAGTGTAGGGCATGGAGTACTCTTAGAACCTATGCATGACCCATGGACGTGAACAATGGTGTGGGTACTGCCTGAAGGAACAGGGGTACTGGGAGGAGTAGGGCAAAGGGGGAAAAACTGGGACAACTGTAAAGACATAATCTATAAAACATAGTTTTAAAAATAAAAAGAATAAAAAATAAAATGGTCTGACTCTACCTTATTCAAAAGAAAGGTTGAAGAAGGTGATGGGATTAAGGAAAAACAACCCCAAATAACCTCATAGCCACAGACAACAGTATGGTGATTACCAGAGGGAAAGGGGGAAGCAGCACTGGAGGAGAACAAAGAGGGGATAAATGGTGATACAGGGAGACTTGACTTTGGGTGGGGAACACACGATGCAATATACTGATGATGTATTATAGATTGTACACTTGAGTCCTATATAATGTTATTAACCAATATCAGCCCAGTAAGTTCAATAATTTTTTTTAAAAGAAAGGAAACAAGACAGTTCCAAATATATTTCTCTGTCTTCAAATGGTCCCTTTCTCTCTTGATTACTTAAGGAAATGTTTTTGAACAACTTTTTGTTCTTTTGTAGGAACTACAGTCTTTTAAAAATTATTATAGCAAGCTCTATTTTTGTTTCAAAGAAAGCATTTCCATTGGGCCTTCTTATTGTTTCCTCATATATAGAGGATCTAAGGTAGAATTCCTTTATAGCAATGTTCATAGTCTACTTGTTTTGCAAGTCTGAATCATTTGTCCATGGAAGTTTTATACATAAGTTTTCTCCTCCTCTGGGGGATTACACAATACCAGAAGAACTATTTCAGATAAGGACAATGTTTGTTATTGATCTCTAATTTCATTATACTGTGGCCAGAAAAAAAATTTTGTATTTTTAAGTCTTCTTAAATGTATTGAGAAATTGTTCTATGCACTACATTATGGCTTATTATGGACACTATTTCGTGTACACTGAAAAAGAATGTGTTTTCTGCCGTTGTTGACAAAATGTTTCATAGATACCTGTTAGGTTTCACTGGTTTATTTGTGAAGTCTTATTTCGTTGTTGATCTTCTGCCTAGTTGTTCCATCCACTTTTGAAAATAAGGTATTGAAGTCTCCAACTATACTGCTGAATTGCCTTTTCATACCTTCATTTGTATCAGTTTTGCTTCATGTTATTTTGGGGCTCTCTTGTTAGGTGGATATATGTTTATAAATGTTACATTTTCATCATAAATTGACTCTTGTTTAATTAGAAAATGTCCTGTTTATCTCTAGTAACATTTTTTATTTTAAAGTATCTTTTGTCTGATATTAGCATAGCTATATCAGCTTTTATGCTTGTTGTTTGCACGACATACCATTTTCCATCTTTTTATGTTCAATCTAATAGTATTTTGAAATCAAAATCCCATATGATCTCACCATTAACAGGAACCTAATAATAACAAAACGGACAAGCAAGCAAAGTATAGCCAAAGACACTGAAATTGAGATCAGGCTGACTGTGATCAGAAGGGAGAGGGGAGGGGATAACGGGGGAAAAGGGTGAATGGTCTATAGGAAAAATTATAAAGGACACATGGACAACAACAAGGGGGTAGAAATGGGGGAGGGAGGCGAGGAATGTTGGGGTGGTGAGGAGGGGTGGGGGGGAAGGCAGAAAATTGTACTTGAAAAACAATTTTTAAAAATGCCATAAAAAAAGTGTGACTCAGGGTAGCCAGCATATAGCTGGATCTTATTTTTTTAATACAGTCTGATAATCTTTACCTTTTGATTGAATTTTTTAATCCATTCAAATTCAGCTGTCTTATTGACAGAGCTGAATTTATCTATGCCATTTATCTTTTTGTTTTCACTATATTGTCTTTTTGTTCCCTCACTTCTCCTTTACTATCTTACTTTACAAGTCAGTATTTTCTAATATAGCATTTTAATTTCTTTAAAATTTTTCACTAATTTTTCAGTTATTTCCTCTGTAGTACTCTAGTATTTACCTTACATTTTAAATTATCTACATCAGATTCATACTAACTTAATGCCAGTGAGACACGAAATATTATGCCTATATCGCTCCATTTCTTTTTTGTGGTATCATACACACTACATCTACAAATATCACACCCCAACAATATAGTGTTTTAATTATTACTTTAAATAACTTACATCTTTTAAAGAGCCCACTAAGAGAAGAAGAGCAAGTATGTACTTTATTGCTTTTGTTATGTTAACCCTCTCATTTACCCCGACAAGTACTTTTGCCCGCTTCTGAAAAGCATCTCATAGTGATAAGAACAACTTTGTATTTCCAGACAGACCCCCTTTGGCTATGTTCTACCCAGGTTAGGAAAAAAAAAAGACCACAAATGAGATGAGGCATTACAAAGTAAGTATATTTTTAATTTTTATAATTTGGCCTAATGTCTTATAATATTACTTGTAAAAAAATAGTCTGTTGGAGAAACAAAAGATAAAAATCTGAATATTGCTAACAAAAAATCTGACATTTATAATAAAACTGATTATTCTGATACATTTTTGCAGGTTTAAGAAGATCACATGGTAGAAGGCTGATTCAGACTTGAATTCAAACAGTAAGTTTACAGGATACAAGTCATATTTCTCTGCCCTGATGGTCATTCAAATTTATATCCTTTTGCTTCATTTTCATAAGAAAGATTCCAAAAACCTTGGTGGTTTTTCTAAGAAAGTTTCTTGGTTCTTCAGAACATTGATTTTTCCAATGGGTTAATTAAGATATTATTCTATTAAATTACACCAATAATCTTAATCTTAATGTTCAGCTAAAATCAAAACTCATTTTTAATAGAGACTATGAAAAGTTAAAGAGTGAAGCTTTTATCTATTCATTTTAAATATTTTATTTATTTATTTTTAGAGAGAGGAGAAAGGAGGGAGAGAAACATCAATGTGTGTGGTTGTCTCTCATGGGCCTCCCTACTGGGGACTTGGCCCACAACCCGGGCATGTGCCCTGACTGGGAATGAACCAGTGAGCACTCAATCCACTGAGCTATACAGGCCAGGGCTGAAGCTTTTATTTTTGTTAGAGAGACTTACATAAATGTTTGCAAATATTACCACAGATCTATACAATTAAAAATTATACAGATAACTGAGTATGATGAACAAAATTTCAGATATGCCATCTAGGTGACAGTGGAAATAAAAATATCTATTTAAACATACTTGAAAAATAAAATAGTACATACTATTTAAAAATCTTGCCTACTATGTAAAATAATTTTTGCCCTTCCCCATAATCATCTATCCATCCACCTTTATTAATTCAATAAATATTTTCCAGGTGCCTACTGTTTGCACCAAAAACTCTTAGAGGGCCCAGGATAGGACAGTGGACAAACTGAACTGGAGGAACTGTGAGGCCTGTTTGGCAGGGGTGAGAGAGTGAGGAGAGGAGCTTAGTGAAACGAGGTCTCATAGGCTCTACTGTGGAGCTTTGTCTTCATGCTGAAAGCCACAGAAAGCCATTAAAGGATTTTGTTGAACAGTTTCTATGTGGCTAAATGCATGCTAAGTGGTAGGTCTCCAGAAATAAACACACCAGTACCAACATACCTGGTCACAATTCCATGCAATGTGCTGTACTCCCAATATAATCTGTTACACAGTCTGGTCAAATCTATTTTCCCACTAACTAAACATCAGAGTATGTATAAATGTTATCATATACATTTGTTCTCATTTAAATGTTCTTCGGTCCTCTTCCTGCCTTTCTGCACTCATCAAAGAATCTCATTTGCTGCTTCCAAATCTTCTCTTCAATGAAACAGTTAATCCCATGGTTGGTGGTCAGAGCAAAACTCTGGATTGTCTTTCAAAATTTGATATTCTTCTTACATAAAGCTTAACACCAACCACAAAACACACTCTGAATAGTAAAACGGTTTAACAAAATAATACTCTATTTCAGTGAAATGGTACTTTGTTATTTCCATGACTGTTAGCTTTTATATTTTTAAAAATGTGTTTTCTAGAATTTCTCCCTGTAGTTTATGTCTTCAATTTATTTCTGCCTCCCCTTGGCTTTTATTTTCTATTCTTTCTTCCCTAGAATTACATTCCTCAATTTCGTACAACATGTCTACTGCCATCTCCGATGTGACCAAAAATGAAAAAGTAATGAGTCTCTATGTAGGCAGTACATATCTCGGCCTGTCTCTTTTTGTTTTATCTTTCGCCTTTTTTTCCCTTTTGTCATACACACAGATTCTAGCAGCAAAGCTGGAGAAAAGCCCGAGTAAATCCACAGCAAAACACTTCATCCTTTGAAGTCACTTATTTATAGAGAAAATACCAAGGCAAATGTATGAGGTCAGTTATTTCAAAGGTGAAGAGAATAAGTTGAAGATAACCTGTTTTTTTTTTCCTGATCATTCTTCCCTGAATCCCCAAGTGAATCCACACCACAAGACCCACTGCTTTGTTTTTCACACTTTTTAGGGACCCTGTCTTCAAAGCCACTCAAATCCACACATCGTTACCTGAAAACTACTTCATCTCCCTTGTCAACAAAATTAAAGCACTGGACATGAATACTTACTTCATAGAATCTCAAAAAATTGTGTTTTGAACATTTTAATCTCCCTAAAATCAGGATCCATTCCCTAATCAACTGTAAGAGCACTGTGTCACGAATTAACTGGCAGTGACATTCTCCCTTTCTAAATGGTGCATGAAATCAGTGCGCACCTCCCAGTCACTAGCATCTTGAAGACAATGGAATATGCTATGAAAGTACAAAGGATACAATCCTTTAAAAAGCTCTCAAGATTTTGTAGGACAAATCCTATGAAAATAAAATATTGAGAGTTATTTAAGTCTATGATTTAATAAATCATTACTCAATTAATGGATAGTAATCAGAAACACTGTCAGAAAATATTGAGAATTTTAACCTCACATTTTGTAGGATGCAATGTTTTTGTTTTTTGCATTTAAATACCATGAGGACAGAATATTTAAAGACATTAATGTACTAAAAATGCTTTGTTTATTTATAACTATGTAAATCATCTTCTATAAAGCTGTCATAGACTATTGGAAAGGCAATGGTCTCTTGGGATTTGGTATTTTTAAACCTCAAAATATTGACAGGGTTGACATATGATACCTTTAACTCATACACATGGCACAATAATTAAAACAATACTAAATTCCCTGTAATTCAAGCAACTAGCATTGTCTATTACACTAACGGAACACTTCACAAGAGTGAATATTTAAAATTGAAATCCAAGTAATATTAAAAGGAGATGACTTTCTTTTATAAACAACAGAAACTGCTGCTCTGCTCCCGAGGGAAATTTGTTAGGGCTGCTGCTGGCCTATAAAAAAACCTCATGAATTTTGATTCTACCAATTCAGATTTTACAATAATTTAGACAAAAACTGAGTTAAGGCTTTTATTTGCCAAGGCTAAAAGAATGGCTGATGCATGATAAAAATTTAGTGAGTACAGGAATGAAGTGACAACTTTACAAAACAACATGATGACTTTTCTAGAACATTTAATATTAAGAATTTATGAACATTTTTATTTGACTGTATCAATGTGAGCCTTCATTTTTTAAATTGTTAATGTCCTTCTAAATTTATCACATTTTAAATAAGCCAGTCAGGTTTTCTTTTGCACATACTTTCTACCAGGATGTTTTAAAACATTTTATTTGACATTATATTAACATCATTTATTTTAATTTAATAAAAAAATCACTCCAACTTTCCTATCATGTCACCTAATTTTTAGTCGTACTTAGGAAGGACTTCATTGCCCCTAATTATAAGAGCATGCTCTTGTGTTTTCTTAAGTATGCTTGGCAGAATTCTTTTTTTTTTCACCTTTTTTTTTTTTATTTCAATGATTGTTCAAGTACAGTTTTCTCCCCTTTACTCCCAATCAAGCCCACCCACCCCCCTCCCATCTTCCCTCCCATTACTACCCTCCCCCTAGTTTTTATCCATGTGTCTTTTAACTTTGTTCCTGTAAACCCTTCCCCTTTTCCCCTAAATTTCCCTCTTCTCTCTCCTCTGGTCACTTCCTGCCTGTCCTCTAATGCAGTGTCTTTGACTATATTTTGCTTGTTTCTTTGTTTTGTTGTTTAGGTTCCTGTTAAAGGTGAAATCATATGGTATTTATCTTTCACTGCCTGGCTTATTTCGCTTAACATAATGCTTTCCAATTGCATCCATGATGTTGCAAAGGGTAGGAGCTCCTTTTTTCTTTCTGCTGCATAGAATTCCATTGTGTAAATGTACCATAGTTTTTTGATCCACTCATTTACTGATGGGCATCTAGGTTGCTTCCAGCACTTAGCTATTGTAAATTGTGCTGCTATGAACATTGGGGTGCAAAGGTTCTTTTGGACTGGTGTTTCAGGGCTCTTAGGGTATAATCCCAGCAGTGGAATTGCTGGGTCAAAAGGCACTTCCATTTTTAGTTTTCTGAGGAAGTTCCATACTGCTTTCCATAGTGGTTGTACCAGTCTGCAGTCCCACCAACAGTGCACTAGTGCCCCCTTTTCTCCACAACCTCTCCAACACTTGTTGTTTGTTGTTTTGCTTATGATGGCCATTCTGACTGGTGTGAAGTGGTACCTCATTGTGGTTTTAATCTGCATCTCTCTGATAGCTAGTGATAATGAACATCGTTTCATGTGATTTTGGATGTTCTGTATGTCCTCCCTGGAGAAGTGTCTGTTCAAGTTCTTTGCCCCTTTTTTAATTGGGTTGCTTGTCTTCTTAGAGTATAATCGTGTAAGTTCTTTATATATTTTGGAGATTAAACCCTTGTCTGAGGTATCATTGGCAAATATGTTTTCCCATACAGTTGATTCTCTTTTTATTTTGATACTGTTTTCTTTAGCTGTGCAGAAGCTTTTCATTTTGATGAGGTCCCATTTGTTTATTCTTTCCTTTATGTCTCTTGCTCTAGGGTACATGTCTGTAAAAAAATTTTTGCGTGATATATCTGAGATTTTCCTACCTATGTTCTCCTCTAGTACTTTAATGGTGTCACGATTTATATTTAAGTCTTTTATCCATCTTGAGTTTATTTTTGTGTAAGGTGTAAGTTGGTGTTCTAGTTTCATTTTTTTGCATGTTGCTGTTCAGTTCTCCCAGCACCATTTGTTGAAGAGGCTATTTTTACTCCATTTTATGACGCTGCCTCCTTTATCAAATATCAATTGACCGTAGAGACTTGGGTTTATTTCTGGGCTCTCTGTTCTGTTCCATTGGTCCATGTGCCTGTTTTTATGCCAGTACCAGGCTGTTTTGATTACCGTGGCCTTGTAGTATAGTTTAGTGT